>JAUMHA010390855.1:0-11830 GCA_032359765.1 Saxidomus gigantea
CACTGGGATCATGGCCGTTCCTGCTCATATGACACCATTAGTGCTGGTTTTTCCAGGAAGCAGACTCATGAGTGACTCAAGTTCAGTTGGCATACATTTTTAGCTCACATGAGCACAAAGTTTTGCCTTGTCAAGGTCAAACAGAATGTTTGTGTTTATGATATATAGTTTAGAGTTGATGTTTGGTCACATAGTGTCATAAGTCGCAGGTGAGCTATATAGGGCCATGTTGGCCCTCTTGTTAAATTGTGTGATGCAGAAAAAGGTTGTTTTTTTTGTGTTCAAGGTCAATGTTACTACACACACAGAAATACATGTTCTTAAAGCTACCGGTATATATATTACATATACCTTAAAAACCTACTTCCCAAACCATTTCTGACATAGATTCCCAACAACAGAGAATGGAAATGTGTGTAGGGGAGTTAGGGGAGACATATGTTTTTGTGTAAAACCAGCCCTCTAGTTTTGATTGTTTTACCTTTCAGTCTATGGCTAAGGCACCAGCAGCTTAATACACAAAGATGGATATGGCAGTCACAGTTTGGACATGCAAATAACTGTAAACTGGTAGGGAAAGTATGAGTGGATAAGGGATGTTTTCACCTCTACATAATTTGACACAGTTTTAAATTGAATAAAATCAGAATGTGTCTGCAAGTGAAGAGGAAGAAGTACGTGTATTTAAGCATGTGCTCATGCTGTAATGGTGTATCAAGATTCGCTACCGCTGTAAAGAAACATATGCAAACAGACCATTCTCAAGTCCCAGCGAAATTGATGCAAAAATTAGCTATCCCGATCAGGGTCGAAAAACGATATGCTAGAAATATCGCAAGGTCACTCGACAAAAAGAAATCAGTGGAAAATGATGAAGCTCAAACACTAAAAACTTTTACTTTAGAAGATGACAATGGCTCTGCAAAAATCATTGAAAGTATGCAGCAGTCTGCTTTTAAAGAAAATATTTCCAAGGGAAGTTCTATTTTGTGCACAATTTGTAATAGAAAGTTTGAGGGTTTAGTCAGCTACTTCAATCATATGTCAGCTCAAAATCACAGAAATGTTAAAATATGCTTCAAATGTACAGAATGCTATTGCCTCTTCCCTAGTATAAAGGAGCTGCTGCTACACAATAGAATACATACAGATAAAAAAGATTTAAGCATTTTCAAGTTAGATTGTGTCAGTGCCACTGAAAGTAAGGTAAATGTTACACAGTGCCCATATTGTGCTAGTTTGGTTGACAATATGGAACAGCTGTATTTGCATATTGGTGACAAGCATTTTACATGTCTTGACATCACCAAAATCAAGGTTGATTCTGGAGAAGATGCAGAAAATCAAGAAGAAGAAACAGATATATTGTCATACAAATGTAAACACTGTAGAGATTCTTTGCATGCACTCGGTGATTTTCTGGAGCATGTTTTTACAAAGCACCAAGCTCACAAGCTCCAGACTGCTAGAGTACCAAGAAAGCGTAGACTGCCAAAGTGGCTTAGTGATGACATTTATAAAGACAGTGTGAAAAAGTCTAAACTTGTGAAGTCTGATCAAGCTGAGATGTTAGAAAAAGGTATAGCAGACAAGGCAAAGGGAGAAAAAGTTAAAGAAACGAGGAAGGGTGAAGAGAGTAAAAGGAAGCTTTTCAACGAAGAAGAAACAAAACAGAATGTAGGTTATGGCTCTGGTCTGTCTGCAGTAGTGATGGTAAAAAGAATTGATGTTGGTACAGAAGAAAGCTTAAGTGGTTGTAGATCTAATAGGCAGTTTAAGAGTGCATTGAATCAAGCGACTGATCCTGATAATGTGAAAAAGAAAGACGATGAGTGCAACAGTCAGAGAAAAGATTCTGAACATACTGATCTTGGTTATTCTGAGGGAGAAAAGATTGAAACAAAGTCAGTGAGCACAACCAATAAAGGTGATAAGGGTAAATTAGAAAGTAAAAGAGGAGGCAAAGTGCAAAGAAAATCAAAAGCTGCTAGTGATCGAAGTCCAGGTACTAGTAATGTTAGTGATGACGAGGATTTTGCTGGTGACTCTGATGATGATTATATGGATGAAATAGAATTTGGGAGAAGTACTGAGTTGAAACAGAAACATACTCCGGAGAAATTCAGATGTCAATATTGTAGTAGTGCAGAATATATACACAAGAGATCATTATATAAACATTTAAAGGTGAAACATCCAACTGAGTATGCTAAGTCAGTGGTTAGTAATACTGTACAAGGCAGTCCCGGGGAAGCAGAAGATGACCTTACATTTGCTGACGATGCAGATGAAGGAAATGACTCTGAAATTGGAGAGAATATATCCCCAGATAAAACAGGGCTCATATGTGAGATTTGCAGTTGTGGAAATTACAGAAGCATGAAATCATTGAAGGATCATATAAGAAGTAAACATCCAGGCATTGAGTTGGTGGATATGAAGAAGGAGGATAAAATAGCAAATGTTGCAGAAACAGATACTGCTATGACTGCTAATAAATTCAAATGCCCATTTTGTGAATTTTATTTATACCACAGGGAATATATTTTCAGTCATATCCAGAAAGTGCACCCTGAAATTGAGCATTTTACAGCAGGTGACATAGTGAAAGAAACCATAAGGTTAAGACAGGGTGAGGTACTAGCACATAGAGAATGTTTTCAATGTCCAGACTGTTATTACATCTCCAGATGGAAGAGTAATCTGTTACATCATATCCGATACAAGCATTCAGATAAACCCCCCATTAAACAATTACCCTGTATATTGCCAGTCTGTGACCAAGAAAAGGATGCAGCTTCAGCAAAGCTGAACTGTCCAAGTTGCAAAATAATTGTCAAAGGAAAGGATACTTTAGAAAAGCACATGGAGGTACATGTTGGTGGAGAACCATGTAAGATTCAGTACAGCAGTTCTTTACTTGAACCAGACGTCATAAGGAAGCCGTGCAGAAAGCTGATTAGTTTCTTGTGTCCTTATTGCGATTTTGTGTTTACTCGTAAGGATTCTCTCAAAAGTCATAAATGTTCTGAAAATCCAGATATTGAGAAATTCATTCCTGTAATTAAATGCGTTTTGATGAAACCTGTTAGTGATACGGATGATGAAAGACGGAGTACAAATATAGAACACACTGAAAGCATTAAGCTAGAAAGTGAGGATATAAATGAGCAAAATGGAGACACACAAAATTTTCAACAGAAAGTTGACAAGAGTTTCAGTTCTCCTGTTGAAGAGGTTTGGTTAAGAAATGGCTTATATATCTGTCCACTTTGTGACAACTTTAGAACATTCTCAAAAGATGAAGCTGTCGAGCATGTAGAGGTAAACCATGAGAATAAAGTGCGAGATGATGACTTATTGTACATATTAGAAGCTTTTCTTGATGGAATGGATGCAGACGGAGATAATTATGAAGAAAGATATTCTGTAAGATGTAAATATTGTGACTTTTCTTCTGACAATTTAACTGATACCTTAAGGCATACAAAGAAGCATGAGAACAATGCTGAATGTAGAGATATTGTACTCGATGGTCAAGACACAGGTAAGGAAGGCACAATCAAAATAGCAACACTTGCTGTCGGAAATGTGATAACAGATAATGTACATCCGCAGGGATCCGTGAAAAAGAGTGCAAGTAGTAAAGACAATAAAAGGAAAGCTACAAGTGTTAAAGAAAAAGAAATAATGTCAAGGTACAGGGATATCAAAGTTAAAGGTGAAAAAGATGTTGGTGTAGGATCTGATCATGTAGTGTCTGTTGTTAAGTATAAGTGCCCGTATTGTGCATTCTATTTGCATCATAAGGAATATGTCTACAGTCATATGCAAAAAGCTCATCCAGAAGTTGAGCACTTCTCATCAGGTGATGTTGTGAAAGAAACCCTCAACTTAAAAGAATGTGAAGTTAATAGAGAATGTTTCAAGTGCCCATGCTGTGCTTTTGTCAGTAAGTGGAAGAATATGCTTGTACACCATTTCCGAAGTAATCATTCTGCAAGACAATTGGGTAAAGTGCCATGTATACTACCTGTGCCGGGTGTTGAAAAGGATGTTTCAGGAGAAGCGGCAACATGTCCAGTCTGTATGACAATTTTTGCAGGGAAGAATGTCCTAGGGAAACATATGGTTGAGCATTTGAGTGGAAAACCATGTACACCTCAACTCCATAGTTCCTTACCAGAACCTGCGCCTCTACCTAAGCCAGTAAGGAAACTGTTAAGTTGGTTATGTCCTTATTGTGACTTTGTGTTTACACGTAAGGATTCTGTCAAGTCCCATCTTAGTACTCATTTGGAAGATACAAGTCAACAGAAAGCTCCAATAATCAAATGTCTTTTGGTTAAACCTACATCTACAGCCAGTGTGACGGAAACTCCAAATATAAAGAAATTTGAAAAAATCATGGTAGATAACACTATCATATTAATTGAGCAGAATACTAGCGTTCAAAATAATCAGAAAACAACTGATACTCAAGTTTCTCAGACACAATTAAAAACTGGCACTTACATATGTCCAATTTGTGACAACTTCAAGACAGTATCTAAAGATCATGCCGCCATTCATATGGAAGTTAACCATAAGAATAAGTTGCATGAAGTGGATATGGTTTATGTTGTTGAAGCATTATTTGAAAGAAAAAAAGATGGTTTTGTTATCACATGTGCGTCATGTGACTACTCTGCCGATAATCTAACTGATGTTGTTAGACATGTACGGACACTTCACACTGACAGTAGGAATGACAATATAGAATCAAAGGGAGCATTGGAAAAGGTAAATGTGAAACCAAGAGCACGTTTGTCTATTGAAAATCCATCACCAAATTCTCTGTTTGAAATTATATCGCTACCAAATCCAGCAATAGAGAGCGCAGAAGAGCTAAACTTATGTTGGCAGTGTGAGCCCAAGAAGTTGTGCAACACAAGAAAGTACTTAAGGCAGCATATGGCAAGGAATCATAAAGATAAAGACATGTGCGATGTCAATCTTGTTCTGAATGAAATGATGAACTCCTTGGATGGTGAGTACTTTTGTAATATTTTTGTACATGTATATACAATGTATATGTCAATTTTAAGGCAGTGTTTTAGTACTGTCTTTTTTAGCCTTTTATTATTGGCTTTGGGGTACACTGTATATATAAGTCACTTTTGATGAAAGGTCTTGTTGGAAGAGTTTCTTTATGTTATATTAAAATATACACAAATATCAAATCATCATTTAATTCTTGAAATAGAAAATTGATAGTTTGTAAAGGCAGCTGTGTCATAACTCTGCATTATAAGTTACTCACTAAAAGGTTTTCATATGAAAATACTCGAGGACTAAAAAGCTGTAATGTTGTATTATACATAGGTTCTGCATGTACTTCTACTACTTCCATTGACTGATTTTAAAATAACATCATACAATGATTGTCCATATGCCCAAAGGGTATGTCATGCATGTTAATCTGATAGAGATGATGTGCAGAGTCTGTCAAAAGTTCATCTTATCATTATGGCAAAGTTCAAGGTCCACAAGGATTTTAAGGAAACTTTGGGAATGTATTTATTGTGTCGCCTCAAATCAGCTTGGGGACTTTATACTGCATGGCAATACTCTGTTCACTTGTTATGACAGGTTTGAAGTTTCTTTTTAGGCTGTGACAGGACTCCATAGTATATAGCTAGGTATTCTAATGTACCATTTGGTGAATTCTAAAGTCAAGATTCTTTTCACATCTATTTGTATTTGAATTTGAAAATTATAATTTCTCAAAATGTCTGTTTTGTTAAATGTTCATAATTTTGTATACTTATGGAACTTTTAATTACATTGTAAGTTTTTTACATTGTCATGCACTTCAGGTTTACCAGTAAAGGGCTATAAGTGTACACTGTGTCTAGAAGAGAAGGAACAGGAATCTGAACTAGTGCAGCATTTTAAGGATTTGCATCCAGATACAGTGTCTGAGATAGGGCATCAGCTGACAAGTGATTTGAATGGTTTGTATCAATCACTTTATATTGTAGAATTTTAAATCAAGACACTGTGCAACCAGTCGATGGGTTGGTCCACAAATATTATTATGATAGGAATGGGACAAATAATTTGTAGAATGTATATTGTATAAGAGAAATAGCGTCAAAGTATTTAGAAACAACAGACATGACAGAGGCGTTTGTTTGAAATAAAAATCTTGATTCTTATACTTACAAATTTCCTTGTTTAGGTTTTTCACAGCAACTTCAAATATTGATTGACTATACTTGTCAAATATATTGAATTATTGTTCGGGTGTATTGGTAGTTTTCTCTGATGAACGTTTGGTTTTAACTATTCATGACTAAAATAGTTCCTTGACTTGTCTTTTGCAGCAGCTGGGACAGTCTGTGAGATATGTCATGCAAGAAGTTCGGACAGTGTGAGCTTGCGGAAGCACCTGCTGCTGCACATAAACAAACACAGAACCCACTGTCCTACTTGTGGAATTTTCTTTGACACTAGTGAGGAGGTTGCCTCTCATTCTTTCAGTGTACATTCAAAATCTTCACAGATGTGTAACATTTGCGGCAAAATGTAAGTTGTGTCAGCAAAAATAAGCTGCAAAATATGTGCAAAAGATTTTAAAACTACCCTGTTAGGAGCAAGAGATTCTTACTTTGGGACCAGTACCAATCGTATTGAGCTGGTATATCTGTTTATTGTGAGCATGATGTACATTGATAGCTATTCAGTCACAAAATTTTAACTGAAAACCTCTGTTGCATAAGTATTAATTAATAAAATATCCATGTAAACAGACGTAAATTACTACTACTACACTGTGGTATTGCTCTTGCTCATGCTTTCTACACATAAATCAGCGATCCACTGTCTGTCGTGTATTAATGGCAACTTACATAGTCCTCCTTAGCGGCGATAGAAGAGTAAGACTATGTCATGTATACATAAATTTTATTTGACATTCACCAATACACAAAATTGCTAACTCTAACCCTTTTCCATTAAACTAAAGAACATGCTAAAACTGTTTTCATTCATAGATAAAGTAACAGTATTTAAGTAAAAAAGAATGTATTTTATTTTAGTATTTTAATTCAATTTTTCAGATTTATGAAAAATAAAGACTTCCTTAGACATATGCGAGGTCATAAGCTTGGTGGTGATTCTAGTAAAACAAGAGCTTTGTGCCAGCACTGTGGAACCGATGTCCAGAAACACAGCTTTAAACGGCATATGCTACGCTTTCATGCTGTGCACCTCACCTGCAACTGTGAAATTTGTACAAAACAGGTTGTTAATGTTGGCAAGAAACCTGTCAAGTGTAAGCCATGCAATGTTCTTTTCTGCACTACATTCATGTTGAATGCCCATAACAGGAGAACACATCCTAAGATCAGCATACACAAGGACAGTCATAGTAACGGAATAAAAGAATGCAGATGTCTGAAATGTGATTTGGTATTCGAAAGTCTCACGCAGCTGCATAGTCATAGATGTCGCGGAGGCATTGACCATATGTCAAACTCAGCTCAGTATGAAATGTCAGACAGTGAGTATGATGTGGGAGAAAAGATTTCCGCTGATATCAGTGCAGACGCTATAAATGCAAGTTACCTTGAATTAAGCGTAAATTCTAACTTTCCATATTCCTGCCGTCTTTGTCACAAATCGTTCAGAGTGAAAAAATATCTATACAATCATGTGCGAAGGCAGCATGCAGATAATGAAAGCAAAAGATTCCGTTGTAAGGTATGCAAAATGAGTTTCGATAGGATAAATGCATTGAGACGACACTGCAAGTTCCACATTGGGCTTCGTCCTCATCAGTGCCAGATATGTAAAAGAAGATTTAAAACGACAAGTCATATGAAAGAACATACACGTATTCATACAGATAAGCTAAACCCACGATTGACTTGCAGGTACTGTCACAGAAAATTTATTCAAAATGGAGCACTAATGGCTCATGTGATGTATCACTGTAAAGTGAAACCATTCATTTGTCCGTACTGTGAAAGAGGATTTGCTAGTAGTGGTGAACTTAGACGTCATATGGACAGATACCTGGATGATAAAACTACTGCCGCAGATAAACATGTTTGCAGCTACTGTAGGAAACAGTTTCCGAATAAAATTTATCTGATTAAACATTTTTACAAACATGGTCCGGAAAATCCATTTCATTGTCCAATTTGTCCGAAGAGGTTCCCTTCATTTCAGCAAATGTACACACATAAAACCAAAAGTAACCATTTCACTATTGAAGAAGTTGAAGAGGCTAAGGCAGAACTGTTTACATCAACGGGAAATTTTAAGCCACATGAAGAAAGAAGACAGCTCTGGAACAAACGAAAACTAAAAGGTGAAATATACACAGAAACTGACGTTGCTACATCTGTTATAAACAAGGGGCTTGAACCACAAGGGCAGGAACAATCTGAAGCTATCTTTGACCAAGGCTATGTTGAAGTTGAAATATCCAATAGTGTTGAGGAGGGCATTGATGCTTCAACAAAAGAGTCTTTAACATTGTTTGAAAACAATATATTGCAAAGCATGTTCGAAATAGATAAAACTGAAAGTGATTCTGAAGATGAAAGCAGGCAGGTTGTAGTGAAATACGATCAGGATCAGCTTAATTGTGTGATTGCAGAAATGTCAGATTATCAGGTACCATCAGCTGTAGCAGTTGAGGAGTCTACAAAACAGAATGAAAGCTTTAATGTGGAATCGGAAACAGAAAATATCAATGACCTGGCAACTATAGTTGCACAGAATATACAGAGCCAAGAGACTGGTCAGACTCAAGTTTATCAGACCCCTGATGGTTCAGTCATCCATGTTTGTGTAATAAAATCAAACAAATAGTTGAATATGACATGGTCTTACTTTATCACATTTGTTTGTATACATTTCAAAAGACAGAATTACATTTCTTTGATCTTAATTTATCAAAAGAATTAAAGTAGGACCTGCTACCATGGATTCATAGAAACTGAAATGGACAAATTAGTGTTGCCTTACCATTAATCATGATTAATGTTATGATTTATGTAAACATGTGTACCCACTATACAGCATGATGAATGAATTTGTGACTCAGTTCTGTTAGAGCTTGTGAAATGTCAAATAATATACAAGTATAGCATGGTTCATGTTATGTTTTTGGCCACATATACTTTTTTATAGGTAGATTGTTTGTAGGCATTGCAGTTATTCGTCTTAATTTTTACCATTCATTTATGTATGAAGTCTATCAATAGCTTATGTGTATTGAAATATCTTTGTTTAATACAGGTGACCGCAATTTTTCTGTTGACCAAAGGTTTGCATATTCTCAAGTATGACATCTGATATGTTCCTCCTTCACAAGTACGAATTAATGGATCTTCCAGAGTTAAAAGAGAATGTCCCTACCTGCATTTTTCATGGTCACACAATCTGGGCTGGCATCTAAGCAACAAGCTTTATCAATACAACTAAAAATAGTATGGTTTACTTTCATTATTGGCTATAACAGGTATATTAAAGGGTTCAAAAGAGCTAAAACTATAAATAAACATTTTAGTTAAATTTCATGTATGAATTTATCATTCTTCAATGATTACGAAAAATCTCTATCATGTGTTGTACGGAATACCTGTATTCAGCCTTGATTACCGGTGTAAATGTTGTTTATAAAAACAACTATAGTGTATTTTTATCTGCATCAATCATTGTGTGCTTTAATGTATACTGTTGTTTTTATTTCGTACTTTAGATGTACATAATGCTTTTTTGTTTTGTATATTTGATTTTACAATGTTTCTGCCATTTCACAACCCTTTTTGGTCATATTTGTGTGAATGTTTTTTGGGGTACATTAGCTTTGTGTTAAATATATACTGTTTTGAATTAAAGTTGGTGTTGAATTGTTCCCCATGTTAAGTTTCTGTTATGTTATCTTGGATCCCCATAGCTATTGTTGAATCCGTTTCATGATGTATCTATTTAGATATAATGCTTGTCTGAAAATATTTGTAACTGATTAAAGATACATTTATGTTCAAAACAAGGGTAGTCAAAATATATTTTCATAATATACAATAAACATTTAACTCTTATTTCAGTTTAAAATTTAGTAATATTCATTTCGTTTAGAATTTCAAATGATAAGTAAATGTTTTTTTAAACGTGTGTTTGTCAATATGTAGGGTAATATTACATTTAATTTAATAAGATGTTACAATTGTGAGAATCAGACTATATGTGTAGTCTGCCGCTCCAGGTAATTGACGTAGGCTATTTTATCCAAGATGAGAGTCGGACATACTGTCATATTTTATCTTTTATCTTCTTTTTGGCTTGGATATAAAAACAGTTGTATGCAATGTTTTTATTAACCTGTGTATTAGCTACCAGAAGTTTATGATAATCCTGTTTGCTCATAGCTACAAGGTTACATTATACAGTCTGTGAAATTTAAGAAAAAAATAGTGTGATAGTAACTCTAACAGGAAATGTGTGACTTTTGCAGTATTTAGATTTTATTTTGTCTCATAACTGTTTGTGAATCATTTACTATTAGATACCTATGTGTGAGTTTACTATTGAAGGTTTCAGCTAAGAGTTTATCTGATCACTACAGTTACAATATACTGTGAATTATGAAAATAAAACTTCTTGCTAAATATGTAATATTCCAGTAAGGTTGAAGATGTCTGGGCACTGCACTGGACCTTAATAAATTAAACAGGGCAATGGCAGGGTGTTATCTTATCGTAGGCTTAATACATCCATCCAGTATATTTGCAAGAATGAAATAAACTTCTGATTACATATATACTCGGTCATAAAAGAAAGTGTGCATAGCGTTTGGACAACCATGTACGAACGTCTAATTTATACATGCGCATATTTGGTATCAAATTAAAGGTTAATTTATGGTACGTATGATTATATCAATGTTTTCATGTGTTTTGCCGAAAAACGTGAATTTTAATTTTATCAATGATTTATAAGGTGGGGATCAATTTCAAATCTCGCATATTTGTTGGACAGGTTTAAAACAATGCCTTTCTCCTAAAACTAGCTGATATCTAGTGTGGCCACCTGTTCGACGTATAACTACAAATAAACGAGATCGCATTGACCTGACGTTAAAGTTTAGAACAATTGAAATGTCAACATAACCTCAGCGGAGTGCAACTCAACGGTATAAGTATACATGTACTTATTCTGTGCTGAAAATTTGACAAGCATTATTCGACTGATTTCATAGTTACATTAGAAAGAGTTGTGCACACTTTCTTTTTTAACTGAGTATATATTATATATAATTATATTGCTGTTCACTTTGAATGCATGTGTAAACATGTACATGTAATTGGAATAAAACATATTTAGAACATTACTGTGTTGTTTATAAGATCACTTGAGCATAGTAGTCTTCGAGTGAATTTTTGTGACCTAGCGTGCCTGACAAAGTGCCAGAGTGAGCTAATAGGCGAGGATCGCTTACCGTCGGGTGTACATAGTAGATCGTCCGTTCACATTTTCCTTCAAACGACATCTCTGAAACCAGTACGCCAATAATGATGACACATTGCAGGGATGTTTCTTGCTTGATTGACTATCGTACATGGTAGTTGGAAAACAACCTCTTAAACCACAAGGCCTAGAGCTTATTTACTAGTATTTGATATGTATTATTGCCTAGTGGATCTGTACGAAGATTGTACAAATCATGACTCTGGGTCAAAGTTGACGCTGCCTTAATTTAACATAGGCTTAGATAGGAAAATCCTAAAAACCTCCATCTCTGAAACCACACAGCCTAGAGCTTAGATATTTG
>JAUMHA010390877.1:8558-19548 GCA_032359765.1 Saxidomus gigantea
TGTTGTGGTTCAAAAGGATTAGAACTGAATTCCACCATAATTAAAAATTTTAAGGCTTATTCCTGTTGAAGAAGCTGTCAAGTACTATGCTGTTTGGCTCAGTGTTCGTGGTAATTAGAACCCTTTATATCATTACGGAGTACGATAAATTACCACAAAGAAACAACCAAGGTCAAAATATACCCAAGACCATCTAACATTTAACTTACGACTTTCTTTAATTTTACTGATTGTCAAATTGTTTACACAGCCTCAAATATATAAAGTGTGTTGACCTTTGACGTCACAGGAATATGTGCACCCGAATCCGTGGTTCGGCCTAAAAATTCACATTGCAACAGAAGGGCCCCATATGATATTTCAGAATCTCGTTTAAAATTATATTTTTATATCTTGTTAATCAATATAAGTTGATAATATAAACAAACAGTCAACCATTATTCCAGTAAAAGTTTTAAAAAAGCAATCATTTCAATAATAATAGAAATGTTCAGACTCGCTTTGGGAGTACCTGAATCAACACTTACAGGTGTAAGAACACCAAATTGTCGTAACGGGCATCAACGAATAACATCAACTGGAACATATTTACAGTTTGGTTTACTTCAGTGGCATTATTTAATGTGAGCAATGAGGACAGAAAAAACTGTCTAAATACAAACGACCACGAATTCTGGACCTACCACGAATATTGGACCCAACACCACACATTGCACATGTACGCTACCTCTTCCCCCGGAATAGTCCCAGTAATTGATACCCACGTCGGCAAGGTGTAGCCAACAGGAGAATGGTAAATTTAGTATCCTTAAAAAACTGACAAGAGGACTGGAGTGTTATACATAGAGTTTATTTTTTTAAATAAGGTATATAAAATACGTTAACTCATTTTATGGAAGTCAGAATCTGCTTCTTGATAAAGAGAAACACGTGTCATGGATATTAGGGCGAAATGTAATACAGTGGATAGAAAAAATATAAAACAATTCCAATCACGTGTTATGGCTGGATGACATAATCTTAAATGCTGGTTTGCTCTGAGCAGTCTTCCTGCATTAGTTAAGTAATAAGTACACAGTTGAAGAGACGCATTATCATCCAATTGACTCATTTCCTTTGAACTAATGCCTGCTTTATCCTGTTTTGCTTATTTTCTTCTTAAAACAATATACCAAAGAACTCTTGCAGTAAATCCTATTCCAATTAGAACAATGATTTCATCGAATACAGACCACGTGATATTTTGGGCAAGTAAAACAAACTCGGATGGAAAATGTGTAATTGTATCATTCGTTGACGGATGAGTAGTGTTGCAGATCGGGACCATGCTATCAGCAGCACATCTGGAATAAAGATAAGAAAGCAAGTATAAGTCAGTTATCCGATGAATGAAACAAAAAACATAATTTTGTTATACATGTAATCCAGCCAGGATAGCTTAAGGAATGACGTACGTCTAGACGGAAGGGCACTTGTTCTTATTTGAGATTTCGTAGCAATACGCTCTCAGCCTCTTAAATGATTAATTCTTCAGCTTATATCCAAAAGTACATCGAATCACATTAATTTATATTTTGATATATACACTTCTTCATATTATCAGGATTCTTATTTGCATTGCATATCAAACCAGCAGTTGAGTAAAGCTGTGTGTATGTTAATCATTCTAAAACGCCCAACATTAGCATCGTTCTTACTCGTCAAATGTTTGGGAAAATGATTGGTTATCATTCTTTGATAAGTTATTTATTTCATTATTTGTACGTCTTGCTCAAATAACATTAAAGTAAAACAGTCAGATAAAGAAGCACATCAGAACCTGAAATACAAAACTAAATCTAAATTAGGCAGACTTTATATGTGAAATTTTACAACTTTATAATATGATCTCATCTGCGTGCAGAAAATCGTCATCATTTTGTGAAGAAAAACTTTATTACTTTGTTAAAAAAATTGTTTACGGGCTAACTGCAGACAATACTATAAAATCTTTATATTTGTAAAATTATACTCTCTTTAATCGTACTTACAAAATGCTTGCTCCATTTATTTCAGAGATATCATTATAGCTAGATTATCCAGTCAAGTTATATTTGAACGCAAAAGAATGATAAACTTTATTTTCAAAACTAAAACTTACTTAATTGGCTGTGCATGCTGAAATTCTAGTGTTATCAAAGCGTTAAGTCCGTATGTAAAATAGGAGGCATATTTTCCCCATTTTAACCAATGAGGCGGCGTGCAAAATGCTCCTCCTGTAAGAAACCAAAGGAATAGTGCCGACAATCTTTTGACGCAATATTAGCAGTAGGATTGTATAATATTTTCTATTTTGCATATGTATCAAATGAAGTGATAAAACATGTACATTTGTATGTTAAGGTAAATATTTCGAGTTTTACAAATTTGTATTGTTTCCTGTCAATGACTCTGAGTTAATGCATTTCACTAACACGCAATGTACTAAAATGTTAAAATTCTAATTTTAATTATCTTGGTAGATCATGCGGAGCTCAATTCACGTGCTCTTTTTGTGCTATCCTATGTTTCTAAATGAAAACATGTACCAACTTATTTAAATTCAAAATTTGTGTTTGTACTTTAAAATGAACGTTCAGTCTTTTTTTATGTGATATTTGTTTACCTTTTATAAATCATATGAAGTTATTTTCCGATGTGCAAATATTTATCAGAAAAAAACTGCCAGTTATAAAATATTCAAAATCACGTCAATTATGTACCCCATAACATCATGGACAACAGTCCTAAAGACACAACACTGATGGTCCATGGTGGATTCAAGGCTGTACCGACAAATAAACCTATGCTCTGAAATACACGCAATGTAAACACAATAATATGTTTTTAATTTTATTTTCCAAAATAGTGCTTGCTTGAATTCTTGCTCATGTTTCAAGACAATTCAAATTGGAGTACAAGGTAAAATAATTGGTGTATTTCCATGATGTCTTTACATGAAGTATGCAAAAATGACAATGAAAGGTCCGATATGAATCTCTTCCTTGAGGATGCATCATCTACATGTTTTGTAATGTACCAAGATCGTCCTACTTTGAATTACATTGTTACATCAAAGGAGAATGTTCAAGTGAAACACCCGCACATCAATTAAATTCTTACAAAACCTATAAACTATACTTAAAGTCTATCAAAGAACTTAATATGTTCAATTAAGACTCTCAAATGTTTATGCAGTAACTTCTTACCTGAGCCGCTAATACATCTATTACAAGGACACCAAGCGATCCAAGGAACGCTGTAACACTATTTAAGTTGGCCACCCAGTATATTACAATCATATACACACATGGCTGTAGGATCGCCAGAGGAATCTCGCTTATCGTTTTGGATATACAAAATGCAGATGTGTGAAACAATTTGTTTTTCCTCTCTTCGAGAATCACTCGCATTTCCTTAGGAACTGAAATAACAGTTACGTTTACGTTGATCATAATATCGCCTAAAACTAGCATATGTCGTTAAAAATGAAACTTAAAAATTTAAATGACTGTATTCAGTATGTTCATCGTTTTCAAATGAATCTTATCTTAACACATACATGCTTAAAATTTGATAGCATTTACAATTCAGTATAATATACTTAACTGTTGCTGCATTTGCACAAAGATGCAGGCAAATCGTGATGATAATTGTTACTGATATAAAGGTCGCGTCAATGAAAAACAACGATTCGAAATATATAGTATTCACTACATTTCAGGTTTACACAGTTTTGTTCAGAACAAATATACAGGTCAAGCTTTATTTTTAGATACTGAATTCCTTTTTATGTTTTTTAGCTTTATACACAAACTGGGCAAAAATCAGAGATACATAGTCTTTGCTAATAACAGGATATTGAAATGGCCACCATCAATGAATTAAAGTGTCTTGTCCCTTTAATAACAGTTACTCATGATATCAGATACTGGCATTTTACAGTCATAATGTTAACAGCTTAAAAAGCAAGTGAAAAACAAATATATACTTAAATGTATAAATATGCTTTATTGCGAATATTACGTTCCCTATACAGTGTTAGATCAATGTAAACATTCTTTTTGAGGATTATATTTCGGTATAAAGGTTAAGTAAATTGCTAAAATGATCTATGTTATTTACTTACACGTCAATATGGCGTCAAGAAGAGCAAAGAAAGCCCACTGAACAACTGTGAAGAAAAACTGAAATGTAGATAGATGTCTTTAATATTCGTTTAAGTCCATCTGAAGGAACACATGCATCACGATATGTTCCTGTTTTCATCCAAAATTATGTATATACATATTTAAGATACGATGAAAGACATGGTTTTTTGTAAATATGAACAGGTTTTTTATGTGCAGAAATGTCCTGTTATCCTTGATGTGATAGGTCATGGAAAGTGTGCGTATATTTGCCTATAAAGGGAATTAAAATGGTTGGTACACAATATAGTGACTGAATCCTTTCTAAGAATGGATAAATCTTAACTCAAATTCAAACCACAATATTTTTATAGAAATATATATCACGTTAGTTTGAAATAGATCATAATTCAAAGTAAAAACATTACCAGTCCCATTCTGTCTTTGATTGCTTCTTCTGTACGCTCAGGTCGCCACCAGATAAGAACGCATATAACCAGGATGTAGAGATTCTGGATGATACTATAGACAAAAAGGTTCGTATGGTAATGACAGACAAAATTAGAATTTCAAAGTCGTTAGTTCCAACTGGGAGTAACTCAGTGTATGCATGTTGATTTTGAATTGCATTAGGCGTAATGAATGAAATAAGGCATATGGTGTATCAAGCAGTCGACAGCTTAGCAACTAATTCTATCAATTTATAGTCTGTTTCAGTAACTTGTAAAATTTCCATGCACCTACTTTTTGAATTTGAGACTTGCATCTCGAAACGTATCGTAAGAAAGATGGCGAGTGCCCTAATAATTGAATACTGTAGTACAAACTCATTTTTAGTGTATACCTGACTGGGAAAAGGATTCTGCGTCTAGCGTTGTGAAAATTTCTTGATGTCAAAACTGACAGCTGATTCCAGTACGACGTTCTGCACATTGTTGTAGACACATCTTTCGTCATAAACGTTGTTTTCGAGAGGAATGCGTGTTTCTCCAAATCAACTTTAAAATCTTCTGTATAATTAAATGTTATTTGAGAGCATGTAATTAGTTCGCAATTGCATGCATGCCAAATGTAATAATCACGTAATTGAACTTAGTCTAAGAATTGCTATGCGAGTACAATTTCAATTGAAAGAAAACGAACAAAGAATAATTAGAGACGCTTTACAATTTGAAATATATACCAGGGCAGTAGTTGAAGTTATGTAAACTCCGCAACAAAATCAGAGAATGTATAATTCTATCACCAGGATGTGATTAAGTTGTTACCTTGTTGGTCAACATTATTGCAGTTTCGATCAGTCGCTCCTGTTTCATCAAATTGAATATCATTGCTTCGGATATTTTCTGTTAAATGTGTCTTTACCCATATATTGTCCGTCGCAGATATGTACGGTCTTAAAAGAATACCATTAAATATTACAATGTACCACGAAATCTCTTTTTCGGACGTCAAATATTATAAAATGTTAGCTGTTGTTAAAGTTGCCAAAAGTATTTCTCAAATTGTTAAAGACCAACAAGAGAACGTCTAACGGCAGATACATGAAACAACTGATTTCATAACGCCATTTCGGGAGCTTATGAAAAAAGATGTTAAATAATAAGTGTTACAAGACACAAACGAGTTTATTGAAAGTAAAGATATCATCAACACCAGAGAAAAGATGACGCTTAACAATAATCACTTCAAGGAATGGGCGTGTAGTGAGGAAAACACCAACTTTAAATCATCTTCACTGAATGAACATAATGTGTTCATTACAGGTTTTTCTCTAGTATCTGGAACTCTAGCACATTGTATGATAGAAAACTGAATAAAAACGTAAGATACTGTATGTATTTATGACGTTAGTTCTTGACTCGGTCGTGCTTGGACGTATAATCGGCCCTCAGTCGCATGATAGCACTCGGACTAAAGCCCTCATGCCATTATGCTCCTTGCGGGCCGATTATCACGTGTATTATCCTCTAAATATCGTTTTACAAATAAATAAAGGCAAATTAGACTAAATGTGGAAAAACGGGCTTGGATATTTCGGATGAAACAGCTAGAGGCCGAAACAACTTTGTCCGAAACGACTGGTATTCAATGAAGACGAGCATTTATAGCTCGTCAATGGTGTTTTGATCTTTTGGACCAGATGTTTTGCTAGCAATCTAACTTACCCATTTTTTCTAAATCTATTAAGAATAGACGTGTTTGCGTTGGCTTGGTCAATGTCACAGCTCAGTAAGCTCACTGTAGATAAAAACAGATAAAACCCCAAAACATTGAACTTGATATAACTTTTATAATTTCATGAAATTCGTAAGTAGATATAACTAATTTCTTTCTAAAATATGTAAAATCTCAAATAACATGCGTATGACTAAATATAGACTCGTTTTAGGAAGTTCTTATGGCCATACATTATCAGGCAAGTGACTGTTAGGCTTAAAGTATAACTCTTTACGAAGCATTAAGAATACTCACTGATAGATTATTCGTTAAGAGCATATATACAATGTTCTGCAAAATTAAACTGTTTGAAAATAGCTTACTACTTTTTAAATTGCTTACTTATTTTTTATGAAACCAAGTATATAAAATTCGAGGCAGGAAAGTAAAAGTGTCACAATCTTAGATCTTGTAAAACATTCAATAAGGAAGTTCACTTTTCTTTCTTAACTGTCGATTAATACCGATTTAAGAAGTAGCGGCCATCTTTGTTGAAATTTTTAATATTATTGCTATTGATCAGTTGTCGTTTTGTGATTCACGAATGGATGTTCCATAACGCATTGAAAATAAAACCTTGTCATAGGGTTTGGTGTTAAACTTCGAAATATGGCTTAGATTTAATCATAATTGAAACTTTCCACAACATAGCTGTGCTTACTCAAGTGCTCTGCAGGACTGCTGTATGCGGGAGTCGAACAGCCAGCCGCTGTTAAAAAGTCATTTAGTAGTTCGGGGCGTCCGTTATAAACTACCTATAATGTGAAACAACATCTTATGTATACATTTTCATTTAAATGATGTCCGAACGTAAACATAAACATTAGGTATGTAATGAAGTACACAGTAAGTAAGTGCTTAAATCTAACGACATAGTAGACACTTGACTTTAGCTTAAGGAGATTACAATCAGTTATAGAGCTAGCAAATACATAAAGATAATTTAATGAAGCGATATGCATTTCATACTAAAGAAGATTTCCTCAATATATGTTTACTCTGACGCCGATGAATTTCAAACTTGTCTTGTCCAGCTAAACAACGAACAGTGCAGATCATGATCGGACTGCATTCATGTGCTTGTTGATTATGATATGCATCGGTCGCAAAGGTAGAATAATTTGTCCAAAGCAGGGTAATGCAAAATTAGATAACATGTAACTGGCGTCAGGACAAATGTACTCTTTGAAAAATAAATCTTACTTGAGTCAATAGAACAATCGGAAGGAGAACAGGAAAGAAACATTGTTACAATAAACCTACCTGCCCTTGATTCAGAAATAAAACAGAGGAGCACGCGTTGATGATGGTATTCAGTGGAGTAGCTAGGCTTATGATCAGGGCCGTGTTAGTTTGTCGGCTGATTTGTGTCAGTAGTGACGTCATTTTGAAGCAGTCGTTGCAGGACAAGCCGTTGAAAGGATCCTGTAGTGGGAGACAATGCCATGGAAGTAATACCGGTATACAGTGAATTACAAGACTAAGTATACATTCAAACGTGTCCTTGTACTGATAAACAAATAGTCTTGTCCTTGCTAAATCATTTCTAAAATAGACTCGTCCCTCTTTCAATTTGGATAGTACCATTAATTGTTCAAAGGGGTACCCGACGGAATAGCAAAAAATCATCTGATCTTGTTGCAAACTGTCAGACAGATCACTTACCACAAGTAGCTCATGAGTTTAACACAAATATGCATTGCTTGGGTACAATAAAAATATTTAATGTGATCAAACTAGAGTAATTAACGGGACATTGAGTTATGTCAGCAAATTGTTTGGCTTTTTTTCATCGATGAATCCCTTGGCATGCTAAAGTTATGAAAGGTAGTATCAGTCTTTCATTTTGGACAAAACCATGTAATTGTTTACACCCATTAAAGTGTTTACTGAATTAACTGAATGAATAGTGAATAGTGCAGAACACGATGAGACTGCACAGGTATACAAAAAATCATATCGAGTTCTATCATAATTCTGCCAGTCAAACAATCATTATATCCGATCAAATTATACATGTAAAGGATCATTTGAGAGAATGTATACGGGACACTTCTGTTGTTTCACTGTTTTCTGTAAAAGCTTACTTACATCGATAATAAGAATACCGGTACGCTGTAACATCTCGCACGCTATCCCGACACATTTCTGCTGAAACTTTGTACATAGCTGGACCGCTGTAACAAAAATATTATATGCTAGGGTTATATTTTACAATAAGGAACCGTGTCTTAGCGTCCGTAAGCCTCATAAAAAAAGAAGCGAACCATACTAAAATTTATAAATTGAATTATCAAAGAATGCTTCTTAGATATATTTTTTTCTAAAAATTATACCTTTTTGGAAATTAACACGGAAACTTGATTTTGCGCATGTGCAATTTACGAAGCCTGTGATACATGTATTTAGTAGTTTCGAAATTTATAAATAGAATATCAATATGATCTCATGTGCTGCAAATTAACACAGTAATCAAAGTATTAATTATTGTCACTGCCAATTTCGATTTAAAGATCGCTGGCTTTTTTAATGAAAGTGTCTCCCGGTTATGGTACAACATTTCAGTCTCTTTACAGAGTTATCTCTCTCATGTGTTTGTTGATTAAATAGGAACGACAACTCTGGATAGCGGTTGATCAGATACTACTTACGCGAAGTAGCAAAGTCAGTTAGGCCAGTAATCTTTTCAACTTCTCTCATCTGGCTAAGTTTTTCTTCCTGTGACAGGGTTGTCCCCAAACGTAGAAAGCCAGCATACTTAAACGAATTGAATTATAAAATTGTACAAGATAGGATATCAAGATGTTTGCTTTTGAAATATACAAATGTATGGCTATACCGTAATGAACAAGAAATTCTTTAAAAAAAGTTAAACGGCCGTTGAGCCGAAAAATATACCCAAGAGCCGCAAATGAATCCGCAAATGTAGGCATTTGCAAATCGCTTTTTACATTGCACATTGAATTGTAATTATATCTGTTTTGTTAAAAACTTGGCGAATAAATATGTTTAAAATCAATGTAGGCATTTTTCAAGAATATCGTTTACAGCAAGGTATTCATTCATAAAACAGGCGGACACGTGAACCTCTCGAAACTCTTACACATTTCTCTATAACATAATTTTGTAGTGATGAATATAGAATTCGTTATATTTTTACTGTACGAATATGAATAATTCTATATCTGTTCTATATATATTTCTTACGGTGTCCGTGAAGTGACATTTGATACATTTTTTTTATTTCGTAATTACGAAATACATTTCGTAAAAAATAAAATACGAAATAAGATTTCGTAAAAACGAAATAAGATTTCGTATAAATGAAATGGTTTTCGTAAATACAAAAAAATATTTCATTTTTACGAAATCTTATTTCGTGTTTACTAAATGTTTTATTTCGTTTTAACGAATTAGTATTTCGTTCAACGAAATATTATTTCGTTTTTAAAAATACATTTCGTAAAAACGCAATAAGATTTCGTAAAAACGAAATAGCATTTCGTTAAAACAAAATAAATACATATCGTAAAAACGAAATAAGATTTCGTAAAAACAAAATATTATTTTGTTAAAACGAAATAAGATTTCGTAAAACCAAATATTACTTTTTAAAAACGAAATTGGATTTCGTAATGACGAAATACATTTCGTAAAAACGAAATAATATTTTACGTTTTTTGTTTTTTCGAAATCTTATATTGTTTTTACGAAATGTTATTTCGTTTTTACGAAATGTTATTTCGATTTTACGAAATGTATTTCGTAATAACGAAATAGAAAAAATGTATAACATGCTCTTCACGGGGACCGTAGGCACCGTAGTTTCTCTTTTTAACTTGAATTTATCTTTTGTGTTTGCCTAAAACCAAATATATTAATGTGTTTAACGAAGTTTAAAACATCTCTATAGTTAGTTATCGCGGTCCAGTTAACAATTTCTTTAATATCACATAATAGATAGTATTTAAGATAAAACAACAAAAGTGGGCTGTTTATCTTGACAAAGTTTATACGTGATTCTGAAAAGTGTAAAGAGCATAAACTTCACTCCTTACCTCGTGATAAAACTGTCAGGCAGTGATTGATTTTCAACGATCAAGTACATTTGACATGACCTTAGGTTCAAGATCTAGAATTTACTAAAAATAGCACAACTGCTCTGTAGTATGTCCAACTTCTACAATAGACTAGTCAGTGCAGAAAATACAAAACCATGCGTAACAGCTGTTTTTATTATTTTTTTATTCTAATTTGTTTTAGCTCGATTATGAAGAAACCTCGCAGCTTATCGAGTCACTCTCGAGTCCGCTTCTTGGAAAAAAAACCGTACTGTTGTCATGTGTGGAGGTACGGTCGCGACCCCAGTGTGTCTCGAACGCAAAAACCATGCGGATCTAGAGGACACGTAATTAAGCACCCATATACGCGGTAACGTAGTTATAGAGCGCCGGTTGCCTACACAGAGATATAATTCCGTCAGTGGGTTCCGTTTTTCGGGTCAGGTACACCGACCAGGCGGTCATCTAGAGAAGTTAATCACGCAGCTGCTTAACCCATCATGCCACTAGCGAGAAAATTGATATAATAGTTACAATATCATAGCATATGTCTCACCTTTT
>JAUMHA010390878.1:0-11829 GCA_032359765.1 Saxidomus gigantea
AAACTTCCTTCTTTTTACGATTTTCTGCGATCGGACAGATAATGTAACAAAAGCACGCACCAATCTCTACATCTTTGTTTAAGAGAATAAAAGCCCGGTGAACAAAAACTTACTGAACAATGGTTAGGGGCAAAAACAACGGTGGAATTCTTGGTGAATCTGGTGATAAAGCAGATACGTTGAATTTGTTGGACTCTACTGACAGTGATGTAGAATGGCTCAATTTACCGCCAATTAAAGGCAAAAAGCCAAAAAAGTTAGTCAAATATTGCAATTATTCTTTATTTGCTTGCTATGTCAAACTTTGATCTTAGCAGTGCTGAGGCACATGTCTGAACTCTGATCTATTCCGCAGTATAAAATTTGTTGCCTAATTATCCACGCCCCTCCACATATGGGTTAGGGCCTAGATATGGGTGAAAGATCTCCACATATTGTTTTTGGAAGGAATGTCTTGTCTTATCTTCCGTCTCAAATTTTGTATCGCAGGTATCTCCAAAAGTATGTCTCGCTACTTCCACTTTGAAGGCAAACCGATTTTATAGGTTGATATTTTATAGTTGTCTGCCTTCTAAGATGTGACTGTTAAATATCAGATCTGTGAAAGGGGTCACACTGAAACGCCAAATTAATTAGGATACAAAAGTACTTGAGAAAAGTTGTGCAAGTTTGCAGAAATGTTTATCAGCATGTTAAGTGGTGCATCAGTTTTTTTTATGCAAATTCAACCAGTATTGGTACAGTTATGGCCCTTGAATTAGTGAAAATTGGCGGTTTTCATTTTGTGTCTCGCACAACTGATTTTGAAAATGTATTTGAGCTACATGCAGCCATGGAAAGTTACATGAATAATAGTTTCTGTTATGATCATGTGGTTCAGATATAAATGTCTATCATCAAGTGTCTGTTTTGGTGGGAATGAGACAGCAGAGTTCCCATAAAACAGAGAGCCTCATTCCTGCCAATTTATCTGATGTGACGGATATTTCCTTCTGAACCAAATGTCTTACGATATAAACATTTTCTTGCATACCATATTGTACTTTAAAGCAGACTTCTTAATGCAACCCTATCAAAATGATGCATTTCATTTCAAAGCAAACAATATGTACATTTTGTGTTTGGGAAAGTGACGTCACAGTGTTTATAATGTTACATCACAAGCAATTCACGAGAGCTGTCTTGCATATGAGCATTATGAGGGGTACCAGACCGATTTTTCCAGCACAGGTAAAATCACCATATATGCTGATCCGATATATATATGCAAGAATATATTTCTCTGCATGTGAAAGTGTACACCTGAGGTTTTCAATCTTGACGGAGCTATGGCCCTTGCTTACCTGGTAATGAGAACAGACGATTTTGAACATGTATCGCAAGTAACTTAAAGAATATTTCAGGTTCAGGCATGACACTAGATAGGGGTGAAGGTAAGCAGTGTGCACCTGGGGTTTTGTTTGCGGAATTGTCTAAGAAGAGGTGGAGTTATGACCCTAGACCTACAGATAATTGGCAATTTTCAAATTTGTGTCACATGTATCCTAAAAAGTATTTGAGCTAGAACCATAAATGTATATAGAGGAATGTTTTGTTTAGCAGCATGTAAAGTTGTGCACCAAGGTTTTTCTTCTGTTTATCTGTTATTTGAAATGAAGTGTAGATGACAAACTGCCGATGGATGTAGCTGAACCTAGAACAAAATACTACATTCGTTGAATGTAAACAAAAGTCACATGATCACCTGCCTTAATAGCTGCAATGTTACACTTCAAATAGGACTAGAGTTTGATGGCATGAAGTTAGAGGGCATAAATGGGGATCAGAAGTTAGTGATGTTGACTGAGATGTCTTTTTCTATAGAGCAATAAATTAATGCTTTGGTGTTTGTTTGACATGCAGAAAAAAGAATCTGAAGACTCAAAGAGACTCAGGATGGTCAGTATGGGGCATGCTGAAGGTATTCCTAATTCTTTCAATGGTTGGAGCCATTGTTCTGCTATGTGTTGTATCTGTGTGGTTGACCTCTCAGCTCAGTGATGTTAGACGACAACTTGAACAGAGTAAGTACACAAATTTTAGCATTTGCAATACATGCATTAGACACCCAATACAGCTTTTCTGCTCCAATTTCTATCAGCTAAGGTGATGTTTTAACATGTACACTTGGCTTTTCATGATTACATACAGCAGGATAAGGAACATGACACACAACTATTCAAGTTGTATTGTAAATTCACTTGATTCTAGGGTAGTTGTAGATGTTGATTTTTACCGCAGCATGATTTTTTACTCATTTGAGAATTAGCAAGTTCATCCTCAAATTAATTTAGTGCTAATCTTAACTTTTTTTAGGTTGACACATTAAGCACTCAACTAAGCATAAAGTGTTCATAAAGTAACTCTGAGCTGTTGTGATCACACTTTGTCTGACTTTTCTATAATTTGAAGTGACATTATGCTCATCTAACTGCACATAGTGTATTTTTGGTAACAGTTTTATAAAAGCAATTTCAGTTGCTGTGTTGTGTGTTAAACTAATGATAATGCATCATTAGTATTTGAAGTTGGTGCTTTAGAAATAAAAAAATTGGACAAATAAAATAATAGTTCCTTCCTTGGCAGTGATCTCCCTTGTGTTGTTGTAGTTGTTGGGAGATAGATTTCGGCAGTGGAAGGGAAGCAACTCCTGCATGCAGTTTTGTTTAATTGACTCTCCCAGTCAAAATAGGAAAAGTAATATTTGAAAGTTATTATTTCGCACTGGTAGCAGGAAGAGTTGGTGTATTGGGTTAAAAGCTATTATTTCCTCTACCCTTTTCACATGCACTGTGACACCTATCTCAGCTGAATTTTGTCTTGGAAAAAATGTACATAATTCCAATTTAATTACAAATCGAAATAAGAATTAAAATATATAACATTCCCATGCAAAGTGTTGGAGGTTTGAGGGATTTGCATTATAGGTCATAATGAATTGTTATATTAAACTTTATTTTTTGAGATGGCAATTTTCACATTGTCTAGTATTGAATCCAGTTGATTGGATTTTTAAAACAAAATCTCTGGAAGTACTAGTGGAAATTAGCAGCTTTGCAGTATTGCTTATCTCTGAAACAGTTTTGTTCTTTAATGTAACACATCCTTTCATTTGAAAAGGAAAATCTGATAAAATACAAGGTAAACAATGTAAAACATATGGATTTAACTTAAAAGAGTTTCTAAGTACTGCATTCTTTTGATTGTATGTAGTTTGAACCTTGTATAACTGTGGTCTATCTATCATCTCTTTCTGTCTATGTGTGTGTCTGCTTAAGTGCAAATCATTCGCAGTTCTGAAATCTTAGGAACTTAGTAAACCACATCATAGTTCTTATTATTAAACATAACACATAAAACTATACTGCTAACTAAAGTATTTTACCTCAATTTGACCTACTGCAGCACGAAGTTAATATGGCCCATTATGATAAAGGACATATGAAATGGGTCACCAGAAGACTAGTTGCTAGTCTGATAAAATTTATGTTTTTTTCTATATACTATATTTCATGCACTATTTCCAGTCTATTTACTATATAATTTTGCTTTCCACACTCAAAAAAGAAAAGGATTGACATACGCCATGTTATCCAACACAAACTGCTAAGAGTGACATCCCTTTTAAAAAAAAAATCTTTTTTTTTCTGCAACACTCATTGACAGTGTGCTCAATTTGTTCAAATGATATAGCAAGATAATAGTCCATGACTGCAACATTAAAAAAATAAATAAACTGCTCCGCCAGTTTTTGAAATTGCCACCACACTATGTTTACATGATTGTATAGGTTCCGGTTTCATGTTGCATCACATTGGTAGAAGGAGAACCAGTTTTTGAGGGACGTAACTCTTAGCAATTTGTGTTGGATAACATGATGTATGTCACTCCTTTTCTTTTTTCAGTCTACCGGGTACTTCAGCGGTAAAATATGAAATTTAAGATCCGGGGAAAATAAGATCATATTTTGTTAGCTTGGTTCTTAAATAAATGTAAAAAGACAAAACAAAGCCGGAAAAAGCATAATACCGACCTCGAGCTCCTATGGTTTAGATCACTAACAAATGTTCTCCCTTGGTACAGTTCAATACCAGGGTAGTACTTTTCCTAATACATGTATGTTAATTGTATATTTTCAATGTGCTGTAAACTGTTTAGTTTTGCACCAGGTAATGTTTGTTTTTCCCTTTTGTCATTTTTATAAAAAAAATGAAAAGGCAACACCCTTATTCACATACTAAAATTTATCAACTTATAGAGTGAAAATTTGTTGGTTTATAAAGTGTATTGATCATGACAATCTCAGATTATCTAGATGAAAGGGATGATTAAACAAATCAGATGACCATTCAATGCATCCTAGAATTATCCCTGCCATTGACCAAGTTGAAAGGATAAATAAACTTTGGATTACCCAGATGTGCTACAAACTTGTCTGCTAGTAACAGATACAACATGTACTAAGAGAGCTGAAAAATAACTATATTGTGCAAAACTTGACTTACATATAGAATGGAAATACATTTTGGGATTTGCAATGGAGCACTTTACATAGAAATGGTGCACTGACGGAGTTACAGTACTTGCAAGCCAATGGAGAAGAAAAGTAAAGGGATGTCAGAGAATTATGTTACATATGAAAACTTCATGACCAGTTGATTTATCACTCCCTATTGGGTGGAAATATTAAAAATGAAATTTAGTTTATAGACTTACTTAGTATAACTTACTGTTAGTTTGAACTTCCACAGAACAACTATAAACCTGAAATTGGTTTCATCACCTGACATAATACTGTACTATGTTAGAAGCAACATGTGTGATTGATAGAGATATGGCATTCTCTTTGGATGGCAAATGAAAAATCTGCACTTCTCACTAAATATATTGGCGCTCAACCATTCTTGTTCTATAGAAAATAGATAGTCTGGCAGCTGTATGTGACCATCAATCTTTTTATTTTCACTAGAACAGCAAATATTAACACTTTTGTATTTGGGTAAATACATGAAACTATATACTCATCACTTATTCTGGATGGATGACAGGGATGATAACAATACGAAAGAGTAAATGTATTCGTCAGTGTAAGGCCAACAGCCAATCGGATTGACTGTCACCAATTAACATAACTTCCGGGATTTTGACATCGGTACACGAAATTTATGTCGAAAGTTGATTAACTAAAGCTTCACGGTGTGGGGAGTAATACAGAGCTCAAAGCTGGATCCACACGCAAGGGTCAATGTGGACTTCAAACCGTCCAAAAGGATGAAAAAGCGAAGGGAGTTAGATGCCCTAGTTGGCGGTGTAAAGTCACGACGGAAAAGCTCGAATAGCAGTCATGAGCTATTGAGATACAACGGTTCGGAATCTTCAGATGACGACTATCGTTTAGCATCATCAAAAGTGTATGTTTTAAATTCTATGGTCATATATATTTTGACATCTTTAAATAGAGAGCATTTTAGAATCATTATCATTGCTACCTGTCAAATTTTTAAGGCTGATGTGTAGTGAATTCACGGCTTCAATTTCATATGTCATGATAATGGTACCAATTAAATTAATTAAGACAACAGTTGTTACTCAGCTTTTATTGTTTAACTGTCTTAAATTAGTACATAATCAAAAAAGAAAAGATATGAGTGTGCTGTTAGATACTTGGGTAAAAAGCTTTGCATTCCAACTGTTAATTTAATACATTTTATATTAACTTAAACTCACGAAGAAGCCTACGATAAATATTAGTTTAGTAAACTTTTCCCCCTTTACCCGAATGAAAAAACGAGAGGCACCTGATATTAACAAGCATGATGTCAAGAATTAGATGAAAGGCCAATAGAATTGTTCATATAATGTTTTGACACAACAACTGTCACTGGAAAATGTAAGTGCTCACAAACTGTTGCAGATTGTATGTAACAGTAATGGGAATATGTACACCTGTCTGTGTATTTTTGACAAACTTGTGGTTTCCAGATTTTATTAAAACAATACAAATTACAATTAAAAATACAATATCCTGCACAGGGTTCCTTCTGTCAATTGCCAATGCCACAAGTATAATGAAAACACATTTGGTCACATATTTTTTTGTGTGTTGGTACCAAAAATGTTTCAAACAAGACTATATTTAAGCTTTCAGATGAATTTTGACAGCTTTATTAAATTTGGCACAGATCAATAAGAACTCAGTGAGAACTTGCCAGCAACATTTTAAATTAAAGTATAATTTATTTATTATTATAGTCAAAACAAAAGTTTATCAATTTAATGCTTTGTTCATGAACTTGGATTTGACACTTGCTGAAGGCCTGTAATGTTTTCCCTCTAGAATAAACATGATATAAAGTCTGTGTTGTTAATTGAAATGGTGTTAGTATCTAATTAAAAAGTTGAAGTTATAACCAACAGCAGCTTCTAATGTAACTTGAAAAAACAACAACATTGTATTGACATAACTTGACCATTGGAAGTATTTAATGCCCGACGGAATTTTTTTTATACCAAATTAGTATCTCTACAGTACTAACAAGTACTTGAAGAACATGTGGAAAATCAAAATACTGTATCCATAGTAGAATAAATAATGATCCTTTTCTTGTCCTTAGTAGAAAGATCCTTTTCTGGATGTAAGGTTAGCCTGCTAGACAGCTAGATGTACTTTAGACATGTTGTTTCTATTTTTCTAGCCGGGGCTCAGGGTTATGTTCAACATGTACATCAGTCTTCATATTCCTATTGCTTGTTGCCTGTATGCTAGTATGTGCTGGACTAACCTGGATGCATGTTGAAATGAAGAAGGATTTGGAAATACTTAGGCTAAATCTGCAAGCAGGTAACAAGATCAAATAGATATGTCTTTTATTTTTATCCCCAGTGATAGTACATTCCTCAGAGTTGGAATATTTCCACGACTGCAGAAAGTAATATTAAATTCTTATAAGACTAAGAGAGAATACATTTCATAAGTATGTTTGTTAGAAATCTTGATTAGTGAAAGAAAGGAATAAAGATTAAACCACATGCACTCGAGCCTCAGTCGAGGGAAATATTCCAGCTCAAGTAGCAGTAGCTGTCTGAATTTGTGTCTGCAAAGAAAATAGGTTCTTTGCTTTTTGTCACTTTATGTTAATTTTGCTATGATTTATATTATGTACACTGATTATTGTATTATTAAAATGCATGCGTGATTTTGTTTTTAGAGTTGTCAATTTTCCTTTCTACCAAACCAAAAACTGCCTGATTTAAAGTGATAAATTTAAGTACAGGTTAAATGTATGGCCTAAGGTCAATGTCTGAGTGACCTTATCAGTTGAATACTGCCGTAATTTAATATAATGATGTCAGAAACAAAAATTCATGTAGCCACTGATTGCGGTTTTCATAAATTTACTCTAACAGGTTGTACAGAAAGATTGTCTTTGTTTTTTTACTTTCATTATTTTTATGAACCACACACATTGACCCTGTCTACAATACATAGTTATGTATTTTTTCAGTGGATTTCCTTATACATTATAAAAGTGCTTGTGCTTGCAAATGTGTATATTCATTGTTCACAAACATGGATCAATCTTTTGCTGCTGTTGTTTTGAATGTTACCCAGGTATTCTCTGTATAGGGAGAGGAGAAGAAAATATAATGTCTCATTGTTCTGGGAATTATGTTAACTTGAATTCGAGAGTGTATGCATGTTGAAGTGAAGAAACTGGTTATTTGTATGACAAAATAGGTAGCTCTTTTTACACTGTATAAAAAAAGAAGTCTTGTCCCTTGTCACCATGGTAGTTGTTGATACATGTGAATTCTCTATTGTGATGATAAGTCTCATGCTGCAGTAGGTCTGTAAGTTTGTATGAAACATGTATGCATGCTTACACTAACATTTGAATATTGACATTGTATCAGTATTGATTTAGATGTGGTCTGGTTTGTAGATTAAGAGGGTTCCAATGTCAAACAAATGACAAGCATGTAGACATTCTTAAGGCAGTGACATAGAACAGCTTGCTTATAGATTTTCAAAGAATGTACACATCTACCATTTGTTGAATTGAGTAATTAGTGTGTATTGATACATGTATTACTGTCTTGGTCACACATTTTTTTTACAAGAATTTACACAATTTAAGTGCAAAAACAATAATATGTAGTTGTCAAAATACTGAGAGACAAGAAATATTAGGTTTCTTTGATAGCCTATGATATTAATGAAAACACTTAAATTTGTACATTATGTTCATTAGTTTCTCAGACCCTGTTTAAAGGGATTTACGTAATAGCATTATTATTATTATTCCTTTGACAACCATTTTGGTTAAAAAAAATTAACAATCAAGTGTTTGAGTGTTGACTTGTAGACAAGTCTGGCAATCAGATTGAAGTTCAATGAATCTTTAACCTTGGTTGCTGAAAAGCAAAAATAACACAATACTGGAGGGAAAAAGAACAATAGAAAAGTTATTAATAGAAAAAGTATGAAATACTTCTGAATGTTGTGAAGTTTTAATATTTTGTGGTATTAGACAACAAACATTGTCACAATTCAAGTGTATAGCATTTGAGGTACATGTACACCAAGTTCTTTGTTTCTCCTTAAGTAGCTATTGATTCATTACTTTTACTTTCTTTTTCTTTAAACAGTGAATTTCAATACAGATATTACTGCAAGGTGGCTTTGAAACTCATTTTTAGAATCTGTATACCGTAGGTAGCAGTTAACAGAAAAAATAAATATTCATAAGTGCTGTACATGAAGAAGTCGCTATTTAAAAAATGTCGGTGTTTTTATCAATATATTGAGACAAGCGACTTTCTGTGCCAGAATGGTAGGATCAATATAAAAGTATTCTGTTATCAAACGAAATATTTACATAAACAGCACATAAACAAAACAAACTAGGCCAAGGGCTTTAATTACTTACATAAAACCATTAATGGATTTGTTTCACTCTAGTTGATATAATAAGTGCTCCATATAATGACTTTGTAAAAAAGTTGATTTTGCTAGCATAGATCTTGTATGTACAAGTTGCATGTCTGTAGAGTATACAGGGCTTAGACACAGTTCATTATAACTCACATAGAACCATTATTGCATTTGTTTCACTTTCATTCCTTGATTCAAACAACATAAGATCTGAGGTCTTGTGAAGTTAGGAAAGCATGTAATAGGAACGTAGTAATTACATGGCTTGGGAAACTGATTCTGTGAACTCTTTCCCTGCTAATCTTCTAACATAGACTCGTCCATCTTTCAATATGGACAGTACCATTAATTGTTTATAGGAGTGCTCACTGAAAAGTAAAATAAATGAACAGTAAACAGTGCAGATCATGATCAGACTGTAGAAATGTGCTAGCTGATCATGATCTGCATTGGTCGTGAAGTCAGAGTTAATTCTGGCTAGCAGGGTAAGAGTGAAAGTTGATGCATGTTTTTGAGAGTGTTTACTTTTTCAGTGGAAGGGAGGAGTGTGGCCAGTACAGATGATGTGGAGAAGTTGTTCAAGCAGATGGCAGCAGTAAACAAAACTCTAGAACAACAGACGAAAACATTCAACTCAGTGATCTCAAATATATCAACAATGAATAAGACAGTAAGGTTTATTATGTGCACAAAGTACATGTAACTGTTTTATAGTTATCTGTCACAAAATGATGTTTTAGTAAAAGGAGGTGCATGTATGAACTAGAAATAAATAATGGTAAAATACTTCACTGGTATGTCAAAATAAACAAGTTGTGTATAATTATTTTGCAATGTGTTTGTTACAAGTGTGTAGAGATTGTCTGAAATGAAGTAAGTTGCATATTTTAGCCTTCCCCCTGTTGCACCAACCCACCCCTCTCATCAATTACATGACTCTTCAATAATCATTAGTACTCCTACGTTTTACATGTATTAAAAGGAGTCCAAGACCTCCTACTTTAAATTTCTACTTTGAGCCCTGTTTTAGGGAATATTTTGAAGCAGTCACAATCATACATTAGCTAAATTTTTGAGGACTCCAGTCTAAGTCTTTGAAAATATGAATTTATGACACACAGTAAAGGTGTGTTGTCATGTTACTATGATATTTCTTGTATTTTCAGGCATTTGTGATCGCAGGAAGGGTAGATAAACTTGGTGAAGGTCTGAAGGCAGCACCAGAACTGAAACAATTACCTGAAAAATTACAGACAGTTTCTCAAGTAAGAGCTTAATCACTGTGACCGTTTAGAAATAAGAAATTGATCAGATGATTATTAATCTATCAACTTCGACATGTATTTTTTTTATGAATAATCAGTCTTGGAATGATCAGGTCCTTTGCCAGATTGCTCTGTACAAATGGAAAGGAAGTTATCAGCTGATCCGTTAGCAATTATTGGTTTGATTGGAACTGATTTCGAATAATTGGTGTGAAATTCCGTACAAACATTGTCAATTGGGCTGAAAAAACACTTAGAATAACATGTCAATTGGGCTGAAAAAACACTTAGAATAACACCAGGTATTCGTAAAATCCATTTCGAATAACTGTTTATTTTTATATACATTTCAATGATTTATATATAAAATATTTTCGGAATATTGTCTTTGGATTACTCCAGGTATACGAATAATAGGTTGTTGAATAATCGGGGTCGATAGTTGGTAGTCAGATAAACGGTAGTCAGAATTTCTATACATTGAAAGTTTTTGTTTCAGACGGTGGCAACAATGGGCAGTGATATCCAGAATGTAAAGGAAACAGTTGATAAAGTTACACCATTTATGAAAACTACCACAGAGACTATAGATTCTCTCAAAAAAGAGTTTGATAGCATCAAAGATCAGGTAATAAAATTTTTTTTACAATGTTGTATACCACTTTGCTCACAAAAAACAATTCACAGTTTTCAGGGAGGGACATACAGATATCCATCCTTCTATGCATTCATCCATCCAGGATGATAGTTGATTTAGAAGATGTCTGTTGAGCACTTGACTTGCCATCCAGGAAATTTATATGTTGCATGTCTCTCGGTCTGTATTTGACCCTGAGTGATGAAGCTGTATGGGAATATAAGACGGTATAATAGTCAGTATCAAAAGACCAAGCAAAGGATTTTATTGTCAGTCTACCTTAACATTGAGATAGAGCATTTTATTAGTTTTTGCTATTCAATAAAGGTTATGACAAAAGTGAACTCATAGTCTCAACAGTAAAAAATGAAATATGGTTAACAAATTTACTAATAATTATTACTAGCAACAGGTGCTACAAGAAGTACAGTGTACCAAGTAGTCAGATATAAAACTGTTCCACATTAATTCGTTAATCATACTTAAACTGATCAAATCAAATATTAATTGTTTTACAGGTCAGTTCTGATGAGAATGTCCCAGATAGAGAGAGTGTGAAACCAGACCTGGCAAATGCAATTCAGGTAAGAAATGGCCATATTTCACTGTCACTCCTTTTAAACAATACTCATTGATCCACCTGCAAGTTATAGGTGTCAGTTACATTAAATCTAAATGATTGTTATCCCCCTGAAACGAAGTTTAGGGGGGTATATAGGAGTCACCCGGTGGTTGGTCGGTCCGTTGCATTTTCCTTGTCCGAAGCATATCTTAAAAACTAATGGTCGGAATGCAATACAACTTCATACAATGGTCAACCACATTGAGAGAAAGTGCAGTGCACAGGAACCATAACTCTACCTTGACTCATTACATAGTTATTGCCCTTTGTTACTTTTCCTTGTCCGGAGCATAACTTGAAAACTACTGGTGGGAATTCAATACAACTTCAT
>JAUMHA010390911.1:0-11827 GCA_032359765.1 Saxidomus gigantea
AAAAGCGTATAACTAATAAATGTTGAAATAGAAACTATTTTCGGCGCCCTTTGATGCTTTGCATCAATGGTATTCTTGTTCTATATTAGAAGCAGTGACCTTTGCGTGCAGTGGACCAGGACCATTTTCTATTTTTAGAAGGAGGTCAATGCAAGGATGCAAAGATTGGTGACTACAACTGTTGGTCTATTTAGACAAGAGGACCAAGATGGCTCTATATTGTTCAACTGGCTACCATTGGTTATAGTAAAGTTCCGATATTAAGACTACCTGACTTCGTTTTCAGACCTAACATTGTGGAACTGAATGGTCAATTTTATAGTTAATAAATCTCATTATTATATTAGAGTAAGAGATCCCTAGTTAGTGACGAATGCCAAAATGAAGTAATTATGACAGTCCTTTCCATGTGCTCAACATAGTGACATGTAATTTTAAAATCCTCCATGCATGACAAAGTTTACAGTCTGGACACGAACAGGATTCCTTTACCTTTAAACTCTACGTGTGACCTCGACACTGAGGTAGGGACGTGGGTCTTGCACGCATTACGTCATCTTGATGTGTTCAAAATCCTTCAATGCATGACAAAGTTACAGCCCAGACATGTAAATGTAAGGATGGACACATGGATGGATGGACAAACGGAGGGACGGTGCAATTTTAATATGTCCACCTTTGGGGGCATAAAAAGCAAGTCTGAAAAATGCCTTGTGACATATGGTGTGAAAATGACAATTGTAAACTGTCTTAAAAAAGTAGAGTGTTTCTTTTATGCACATTCCACTTTCGATTAAACACAGTTTCTTAGTCCAGTATGATTTATTGTTGATTTCAACACCCTTAGTAGAATCCCTCCTGATGGCTAAAAAGCAAGTCAAAAAATGGTGTCAAACTGATCATCTGAGGACCCAAGTTAAATGAGAGCTTTCATTAAAGTTGTATACAATCTTTCATTTGCATACTTAGAAGAGTGGCGTGTATCTTTTATGCACATACCACTTTCTATTAAACACAGTATAATATATTGTTGAATTTGACAAAAACAATCCAAATTATTCTGTTTGTCAGAACTTTTTTTCAACTGGCACTTTAACGGTTAGTCCACCATGCTTCAGTGATGTTAAATATCTGAAAATACAAAGACACAAGTAAATCAGTGTAATAAGTGTTTCATTTTTTCAATCAATTACTGTAACTGGAAAACAAAATACATTGTATGTAAAGTGTAAAGAACCACCGAGTGATTTTATTTCCAAATGATAACAAGAGTGTCAAACTATCACAAAATACACCTGTCGAGTCTTATGGCCTACATCACATTAAAGATGATAGCTCTGGACATACTTTAGCAATTTGGCTGGTTATCCAATTTGGCCCAGACATTGTGCTGATATTACGTTCATTATATAGGTAGCATTATTTGGCAATTAAGGGCAATAACTCCAAAGTGACAGGGGCAATTTGACTTGATCAAACGTTGCCGAGATATTATATAGATAAACATCCATGGCAACTAAGAAGATTGGTTAGAAATGGTGAAGGTTAGAGATTGGACAACTGTAAATTTGTCTAATTTTGGCAATAACACCCAGGTGATTAGGGCATTTTGGCTAGTTATCGAACTTGATAGTGCAAACATTTACAGCAAGTTTAGACTTAAGAATAATTTCATTTTAAGACCAGAAAGCTCTAAATTTGTCAAATTGACAATTAAAAAGCAATTTGGCTAGTCCTTAAACTTTGGTGAGATCCCACAATACAGCCCATCATAACGGATGTATAAAACTCTAAAGGATCATGGTGCAATTCTCAATGAGTTGAGTATATGCTCACAGTCTTAAGGAAGTTATACCCTCAGAGCTGTTGTTACCTTTAAGGTCACATATCATTCCTGGTCCTGGGAAGGCTGACATGTCAGCATCTGCCTGCACCTGTACTGTTCTGTTAACCATCTGGAAACCACCTCCTTAACAACCTTGTAAACTACATATCCCATCTTGCCCAGTTTCAACTTGGCACAAGAGATGGCTTTTTCTATCAGTGCCAAAATCAAACATATTCTCCTTGGGGAGCACATACACCTTAAAATACATTTAATATAGTCTAAATGAGAAAAACTGTCTCAAACTCAAAGTTTCTGTCCTTTGCTACACTATTCAACATACTGCTTTAAATTTACAGAACTTTTGTTTTCAATAGATTACTTTTCTTTTTTTATGCAAGATAATTAATATGAGACACTCTTTCTGAAATGTAGCATGTCTTTCTGTTAAATATTCTAGTCCTGAGCATAACGCTAAATGTACTGAAGAAATTGCATACAAAGAGAGAGGACACTCAGGATATACAGAAATCAAATGTTCCATGTAACATTAGGCCTGCCATTTTAGAATCAGACACCAAAATAAACTCATATAAAACGAACCAGACTCCATCTTACACTCCATCCCCTGAGATATACATTCCAGTAAATTACACATCAGGGGGTTCCTAACAAGGCATGAAAAGCTGATAAAGAGTCTAAGAAGATGACAAAGCCCTTCTAAGTACAATGTATATCTTCTGTAAGATAAAGAGAGAGAGAGGTCAATTGCTAATTGCGTTGAAACTTGACCACAAAGCTATATTTATTATGTACATAACCAGTGTAGATAATTGGTTGTAGTGTGAAACCTTCAACATCGCATCAAATTTTCTTGATTTTCGTAAATGTTTACCTACTTTCATTTTTTGATTTTCAAAAAAGTTTGTCTGAAGGTGCAATACAGTATGAGTAAATAGCAATTTTGCACACGACAGAATGAAAATTTGAAATACAACATCGAAGAATGTCAGAGTTGAGAAAAGTAATGAAAACAAGCAAATTTAGTGAATTTATATCCCCTGCCGAATGAGGCAAATCCAGTTTCTAATTGTTTTCCTTTGTTAGAGACTACAAAGCTGTGCCACATATAATTAAGTTCTTAAAAAAATTTCACCATCCCATTGAGGCCTCTTCTCTTAGGGGGGTTTTGTCTAGTTTTAGTAGACACAAATTCTTAAGTTTCTACATGGAAGATTTAACAAAAGCACTACACCATTCTTAATTCTTGTTTCAGAAAAATAAGAAAAAAATCTAAATATCTGGCCTCCGTCGCCCAGAGGGCAGGGATGGTGGGGCAGAGAATGTAGGGGTAACAGTTAGGATATCACAACAAGGTCATCATTAGATTATTTAAGCCCACGACAATTCAATTCAGAGAAATAGAATTTTAAAGTTTTTGTTTATGTTACAAATTTGGAAAAGCACTTAAAGGATTTAATTTTCATGTTTCATGAAATTTACCCGTCGAGACCTAAGGAAATTAAATGGCTCCAGATGGAAAATACGCCTTTATAAAAGTAACAAAGGAAACTAACTCTGCTATAAATACATAAATTGTGACAGCATTTGTTGGGAATCATTCCCATCCCCAAATATACATTCCTGCCAAGCTTCAATAAAATCTTTATAAAACGGTACCAAGATATGGCTTTCAAGGGAAAAGTGTGACAAAGGGAAGAACAACATCAAAACAATATCCCTTCTCCACCTATGGCGATGGATAATTAGAAATTAGAATGATGGTTGCTGGCATAGTGTATGGTGTCTGATATCAAAACGTTAAATGATATCATAAATTATGTCATCAACATAATTGTAATTAGAAGGTGTTTCAATTAGCTACTGGTCAGGTAATTTTTTGTAAGATTCTTTTGTAACCTCACAAAGACGCAACTATATACAAACTCATTTGGTTGGGCCCTGAAGACATTCCTTTTGTTACTATGGAGATGATAAAGTATGGACATAATATGGTAATTTCTTTTTTTGAATATCATTTTGTGGTTTCAGATAAGAAGATTTTTTTAGTTTTTCCCATTTGTGGCCATAGCAATCAGAGTTCTACATGAAACGGAATTCGTTGAACAACATTTATAGAGCTTTATGTTAAAGTTAAGTTTCATCAAAACTGGCCCTGCGGTTTCAGAGAGAATGACAGAAAAAATGGATGGATGGACAATGTATGACTATTGTCAGACAGTCTGTGGTTATAATACCTCAACCCGACACTTTGTGCAAGGTGAGCTGAAAAGCACATGAAAAGGCTTAGATGCAATGGCTAAATTACTTATCTACATAATAACATTCCTTTCATAAAGATATACTTTTCTCTAGTTCTTTGCAAACTTGTAGATGTATTTTTGATAAAAATGTTTCTGATTTGACATCTTTATATAAAAAAAATATAACATTTTGGTGTTTTCAGGTGTGACTTTGGGTAGCCGCCTATTCGTGGCTTTCGTTAAATAGTCAGTCCAGAAGGATCCGTTTTGAAGTCAGTACATTTCTTCTTTTTGTTTAGGTTTGAACTGACTTCATCTGAGGTACAATTGTCCAAGACCCAGGGTCCCTATATTCCAGAGGACACAGATCAAAGCATACATTCTGACAAATTTTCATGATATGTTAGGGTGTTCTAAAAATACCTTTTAAAATTGACCTTGTATCGATGTTTATATTCTAATGATGTGCAATTTCAAATTTACCTAACAGAAGAAAAATTAAGTCAGCTAAAAAGTGCATGAGCAAACAGTCACAAAACAGTGCCGAAATATTTATTTTTATTCATTGGAGTCTAACGGCTTGGCTCATAATGCACAGAGTGAGAAAGTTAGTATATTCTAATAATGTCATCTTCAATTTTTCTGAAAAGGATTTTGTTCATTGTAATCATCGCTATTGAGTCTGTTTTATTACACATTACATTCCAATAGTCCTTGCAAATATTTTGTGTTGTGGCTCGACTGAAATTTATTCCATGCAGATGGTTTCATCTGTTCACACATAAACAAAAAATATTCGGGGCTATGCTGGAGTTTGATACCGCTGATATTTTTCTGTGTTTGTCTTTTTCATTTTTAGTATACATAGCTAACCTGTCTTTTTAATTTTGAAAATGTGTAGCTAACCTATCTATTTAATCAAATGTGTAAAAATACTTGAAAGTACTCAAGTTATCCTGTCTTCTCCTGTATTATACACGAGTCCAGTAAAAGAGTCTTTTTGTTTGGTGTTTCTGGACCCATTATACACCCAAGTCCTTTCTGGAGCATGGGGTATGCCGCACATTTCATAACCTCATGCAGGATAGACTCATTGATTGAACCACTTTCATAACGCCATAATATGCATTAGTCAAATATATGTGGTGTGCAATCCTCTAAAATATATAGATGTATTTTAACATCTAATGCTGACACCTGCTATGAGTGACTATGTGCATTGTGTATAAAAGTTCTATTTTAGGACAAGAGTAACTTCATTGTTCAGCTAAAAGACTGTATCAAAATGTCAAGGGCACTGTTCATATGCAAATATCTATTAAATTCCACGACAAATTGGCATGGAGCATCAAGACTTATTTTCTGTATCTGGCAAGAAAACCCACACAGAATCACGGTCCTAGAGATCACATTCCAGAGTACTAAATTCCAACATAGTCCAGAATATCTTCAAAGGATGGAATTCATGACTGTTTCTTTCACATATTTTAGCACGGCCTGGAATATCTTTTAATCACAAGGTCTGAACTAATTCGAGCCCTGCCAAGAACATTTTCCAGTATAAACCTGTTAAAGTTTGATGAATGATTTGACCAAATGAATGAAAATCATAAAGAATCTGATTCATCCAGGAAAAATGAAGATAGCACGTGATAGAAGACAATAACTTTATCGGCGCTGCCCTTATTTTATACAATATTATATTAATTTAAAACATTAACAAAATAAGAACATAATATCATTGGTACATGGAGGATAGAGTAGACAGCTAATAGCTTATTTATAAACTCTATCTTTGAGGGCAGGGCCTTATATGAAATGCATTTACCTCGAAGTTAATGGTAGGGGCAGTCATAAATGCTGAAACATTTCTTATTTTAAAAAAAAATGATTGTTTCAAAAAAAGATTTTATTACAAAATAAAAACTTACCAAAGATGACAATGTGTTTTTAAGAGTAAAATTACATTGACAAAAGCAAATTGTATTGACTTCGAAATGGTTTTTTCTTGGCCTACTATTTACAAGAGACATCCATAGATTACCCAATGACCTCCCCCCAAAAATGCTAAAATATTGTTATAAATGTACAGTTTTTTAATATTGAGATGTTAAATCGGAAACATTTTATCAAATACACATCTTAAAAAAATAAATGGAGAACTTGTATGTATCTTTATGAAAGGATGGTATCTACGCCAGTTAAGTAATTTAATCATTGCATCTAGCATTTTCATGTGCTTTTCATAAAAAGCACAATTGGGTGTGATCCCAATGTCTTATTCCATTATTTACCGGATACCAAAAAGTAAACAATGTATTCTTTCCTGCACCTCTTTGTATACAGTTTCGGAAATCATCTTATTTGTTTCCATGTGTAACCTGTGGTTTTCTTTTGCCACAGCAGGTTAAGCACTCTTTAATATCCATTAACTTACAAGTATTTCACTATTACGCACCAATTTGATTTTCACTGATTTTTTTTTGTGATATAGAACATCTTGTGAATTAAGTTAGGTATTATCTTGCTCAGAATCTACGTACCATATCTAGTATAATTTAGTCAAACAAGGAGGGTTCAAAACGTTCCAATATGAACGTCATGACCTTATTAGTTTCAGATGGTTTTTCTTGTAATTTTGTCAAAATAAATCATGAAATAATCTTACAACAATAGATGTTCGAAAAATGAAAATACCATATTATGTTCGTACATCATCATTTCTGTAGTAATAAAAAGAATGTCTTCAGGGCCCAACCCACTAATTTTGTATATTTTTACTTCTTTGTGTAGACCAAAAATCACCTGACCAGTAGTTAATTGAAACACCTTCTAGTTGCAATTATGCTGATGACATAATTTATGACATCAATTAACGTTTTGATATCATACACCATGCACTATGCCAGCAACTATTATTCTAATTTCTAATTACCCATCGCAATAGGGGGAGAAGGGAAATTGTTGTGGTGGTGTTCTTCCCTTTGTCACACTTTTCCCTTGGAAGCCATATCTTGGTACTGTTTATTCAGATTTTATTGAAGCTTGGCAGGAGTGTATATTTGGGGATGGGAATGATCCCAACCAAACGCTGCCACAATTTATGTATTTATAGCACACTTATGATCCTTTGTTACTTTTATAGAGGCGTATTTTCCATCTGGAGCCATTTAATTTCCTTAGGTCTCGACGGGTAAATTTCATGAAACATGAAAATTAAATATTTTAAGTGCTTTTTCTAATTTGTTTATACCTGCAACTTTTATTCATATTTCAATTAATATTATCTATTCTGACATACTTTGATGTTGTACTTAGATTTTTATTCTGACATGGCCGATTTGCTAGAAAAAGAAAGAAGATAAACTTTTATGAAAATCATAGTAAGAACTCATGTGTCCATTTCAGACCTTAAGTTTAAGAGTGTGATCTTGACCTTTCAGCTACAGACCGGGGTCTTGCACACAACCGGTTTTCACATTGTGGTAAACAATTCTGTCAAGTCAATTCAAACTCCTTCTATGCATGAGGAAGTTACAGCCGGAAACCTCATCCTCACAGATGGAAGCACTCACATACCTTGAACTGCCAAAATGACAATTATGTTGAAACAATGTCAGCAGGCTCTGCAAATGTTAACTGTTTTCACATAAAAAACCTACTAACTTTCTGAAAGGAACGTTGTGCATTTTTTCTTTTCGGGGGTGTGGAAGAGGCAATGAACGAAGGTGCCCCTTGTGATGGGCAACTGGAATTCTTTGTCGAATGGTCCAGAGAAGTACTTTTTTTTTCAATAAGGTCTCTTTTTACCTGAAATAAATTGAAACAAAAAAACTTAGTGGGCAGCTTTATCTATTGTTTAATTTTTAAGACATTAAGATCCGAATAGTATCTGTATTAAAAAAACAGGAAGCAAAGAAAAGTAATGTACAGACACATCAAGTACAACACCCACTAGCACTGGACTTACTCACAGAGGACTTAATCCTCCACGAGAAAAGCTTGAAGACGAACAACATACTGGCTTTAATATCAACTACACAAAGACATTGTTTTCCCAGTGAAACTAGTAAAGACCATCATAGACAGAAAACCATGTCTCAATGTAGAGCTAAACACATAGTTAAGTATAAGGTTGAATCTCAGGTTACTACCTTGACAAGTCAGTTACCCTGAATAATGGTAACTACAGATATAAACTAGTTTAAATCTAAAGATCGGTATTATATTAAAATGACACGTTGAGCAGTCACTCTTGTGTACTGGCTAAAAATAAGGGACTCAAACAAAAAAACTATTTTTAACAATAGCTGCAATCAGAACTTGCAGCTATTTCTTTCACTAATGACGGAATCACAATACCTTCCAAAAGCTTTTAGATTCTCGAAGGAAAATCAAAACAATCCTGTTGGCGAAGTCCATCTCTAAAGGCAGGCCTGGAAGCAGAAATAAGAAAATCCTGTCTGTGCTCACTCCATTTCTCTCCACACTTCATGCTCCTACCAGCCAAGGGATGCAGAACTGACTGTTCCAACACGACATTTCTTACGCACATATTGACAATAGATTACTCCGATAGCGCTGATTGTAGTGTTGGTCAATAGATTTAGGCAAATGACAGGGTTGAGCTGAAAAAAATCGACAGTGACTTAACATTATGGGTAACTGACATTCCAAGGCAATAACCATTACTCTGCTATGTGCTTGTTCTGTGCACCCAGGCACCTGTGGTTATCTCCACTTATTGTACTAGGCTGTGTTGCCCTCTTACAGTTAACATCATTGCAGCAGTTTGTACATTGACAATTTTGATGAAAAATGAAACCATTACAGAAGTTTGGTTGTCTTGCCATAATTAAGGTGAAATTCCTACCTTAAGTGTAGCGTTCCCTAAATATGAATGGCTTATATATGCCTTAAAATAAACCTGACATCCTTAACATTTCAACCGTTATTTGTTTTAAAAATACAAAACCTTGAATACAAACTTTCAACTATGACAATTGAGTTAAATTGCTCAAAAATGACTAGCCATAACAGTCCTTTTAACACAGTATGTTAAATAAACCTACTACATTGAAGCCAGTGACAGACAAAACTATACTGCAGACTAAAGAGATATTTTAGTAGGTCATTTCTGTCTGATTTCCCTTCGTACTATAAAAAGCTGAGTCACAAGTCCAACAAATGGAATTGAACTTGTGCTTTTTCGTTTTGTAAAATTTGACTTGCAACATTTGAACTGGCAAAGCCTTAAACATGCATGGGAGTAGTGTAGTGCAGAGGATGGGATGCTAAGACTTTACCGTTTGAATGAAGCAAGTCAAATATTTAAATTTACCAAAATATTCAACAAAAATTAAGCAGGAAAACCATCCAGTGTTAAGACCTAGTTATTAACTGCATATAATACTTACAGGAAAGTGAAACACATCAATTGAATTGTAATACAGACAACTACAGATATGACTGTTCTAGGTAATCTTTACATGAAATGCCTGACTTTGAACTCTAAAAATTACATCTCCTTAGATGGCATTGTCTTGTGTATGAATAATTCCTTTCTAGCATTATTATATTCTTCCTTTAACAAAATACTTTGTTAATTGATTGGCATAATTAGGTTTTAGGTCAGTCCTTTAAATGAAACAAACTAACTCATAACTTAAAATAAATCTGATAAAAATATGATGATTTAACTTAACAGAATGTTTTGTCTTGACAAAAATTTTATTAAAAATAGTTGGCCGAAACAGTCCTTTAAATTACCCTACTGCCACATGAGAAGCTTTTGTTAAAAATGATTGGCCTAAACTGTCCTTACCGGTGTATTCATGGCATTAATGCTTTTGTTTCTGAAGCTACAATAATAATCTTCTTGTCCTATGACAATTATATATAATCTCACTCACTTGCTTTCTCTCTACAAAGTTCTGGGCACTGGACTATAACTAAACAGGACAGCCTACTGGGTACATGGTATATCTCAGTTTAAGACCAGCTAACAAGATACTAAATGTGTGCCTAACCTAGGAAGCCTGCTTGGCATAGCCAGCTTGAAGACAGACTTACCATAAAGCACATTCAGAGGGAGTATTCAAGGGAAGACAAAATAAAAATTAGCGAAAGCAAGTATTGAGATTACAGACCTACAAATATGTCAACATTTTAGCAAAAAATGGTCAAAAGACCAAAAACCAAAAATCTTGTATAGTGACTGACCTAAGACCATAAAATGTTCTGTGCGCATACACTTTATATGATGCTAACCACTAGCTACCTTTCTCTAAGGCAATCAAATTGTGCCTAACCCTGAAAGCTTGCTAGTTTCAGATTTTATCACATTTGTACAAAAATAGTCATCAAATTGTGTTACTAATAAAAGATGTCAGAAGATGAATAAACTTTTCAATGATAAGTAACCTAAGGCCAATTAAGGCTCATGTACAGAAGAACCATTACTGTTTACATTGTATGTACCTTAATTGAACCTAATACTCAGAGAGAAGTTACAATTGTAAAAAATTGGTAGCCTGAACAGTCCTTAAAATTAACATACTAGCTACCGAGAAGCTTTTGTCAAAAATGAGTTACCTGAATAATCCTTAAAATGAACCTACTACCCTATGAGAAGTTTTTTGTCAAAAAAGAGTTGCCTGAATAATCCTTAGATTGACCTACTACCCTATAAAAAGGTTTAACTGGTATAAGACTGCTATGGCACCTTGAAACCTTGACCTTGTAACACTTTTACTTCTATAACCTCCTACCACTTCCTTTCAAGGCATTCACGACTAGCTATATGACTTTGACTTCAGAGTCTTGACATGCTTTGCATAACAATAAATTTACTTAAATTGTCCTAAAAGGATGAACATTCTACCTTAATAGAAATCTTAGCGATAATAGGCGGGGCAGTGCGGGGCAGGACGGGACCGGGCGGGGCGGGGCTGTGTTGGGCTAGGCGAGGCGAGGCGAGACTAGGTGAGGCTAAGCTAGGCTAGGCTAGTCTAGGCGAGGCGAGGCGAGGCAAGGTGGAGCGAGGCTGGGCTGTGTTGGGCTAGGCTTGGCTTGGCTAGCTAGGGTGGGTGAGTGAGCAGTACTGGGTTTGGGCTAAGCTGGGGGACTAGGGTAGGGTAGAGTTGGGTAGAGTATGGTAGAAGAGGAAAGTAAAGGCGAGGCGATGGTAGGCGAAGCGACGCGGGGCGGGGCGAGGCGAGGCGAGGCAAGGTGAGGCGAGGCTGGGTTGTGTTGGGCTAGGCTTGGCTTGGCTAGCTAGGGTGGGTGAGTGAGCAGTGCTGGTTTGGGGCTAAGCTGGGAGGCTAGGGTAGAGTTGGGTAGAGTATGGTAGAAGAGGGAAGTAAAGGCGAGGCGATGGTAGGCGAAGCGAAGCGAGGCGAGGGTAGGCGAGGCAAGGCGAGGGTATACGAGGCGAGGGTAGGCGAGGCAAGGCGAGGGTAGGTTAGGCGGCGAGGCGAGGCTTGGGTTTGGGCTAAGCTAGGGGGCTAGGGTAGGGTAGAGTTGGGTAGAGTACGGTAGAAGAGGGAAGTGAAGGCGAGGTGATGGTAGGCGAAGCGAGGCGAGGCGAGGGTAGGCGAGGAAAGGCGAGGGTAGGCGAGGAGAGGCGATGCAAGGCGAGGTTAGGTGAGGGTAGGCTACGCGGCTAGGCTAGGCTAGGCTATGCTAGGCTAGGCTAGGCGAAGCGAGGCGAGGGTAGGCGAGGTGAGACGAAGGTAGG
>JAUMHA010390922.1:0-11825 GCA_032359765.1 Saxidomus gigantea
GTGTAATAAGGAGGCGTTTGAAGATTCTAGTATTTTATGCATTTCCTCGTTTTTAGGAGGCGTTTGAAGATTCTAGTTTTTATGCATTTCATTGTGGTATTGTAGGAGTCGTGCAAATTTCTAGTATTTTATGCGTTTCATCGTTTTATAGGGAGACGTTTCTAGATTCTAGTTTTTTATGAGTTTCGTCGCTTTATAAGGAGGCGTTTGAAGATTCTAGTTTTTTATGCGTTTCATCGTTTTATAAAGAGGCGTTTGACGAATCTAATTTTTGATGCATTTCATCGTTTTTAGGAGGCGTTTAAAGATTCTAGTTTTTATGCATTTCATTGTGTTATTGTTGGAGTCGTTTGAAGATTATAGTATGTTATGCATTTCATCGTTTTAAGGGGGCGTTTGAAGATTCTTGATTTTATTCACTTCTTCGTGTTATGAGGAGGCGTTTAAAGATTCAAGCATTTCTAGTATTAGACTCATTTCATCGTGTTATAAGGAGGCATTTAAAGATTCAAGCATTTCTAGTATTAGACGCATTTCATCGTGTTATAAGGAGCTATTTGAAGATTCTAGTAATGTATGCATTTTCACTGTTGATACAGGAGACATTTGCAGATTTGAGTTCTTTACTGGTTTCTCGTGTTCTTTTCAGTAATTAGAGAAGTATTCAATGATTCTGTCATAGTTGAAATCATCGCGTTTGAATTTTCACCTGTGAAAGGACTATGGGTAAATTAGGATGTTTACAGTTCCCCATTGTTCCATCATAAAATATTAATAACTGTTTACAACAATGAATAAATGTCTGATCTGAATGGGGAAAGCATTGTCTGACATTATATTATGAGACGTTGTACGGACTTGCAAAGTTTGTTTAATGCTTTTTCTTTGACACGTTGTGTACCTAGATGTGCAAATTTTAATTGTTTGCTGCACGGTTATGGTCGAACATGGAAACAATTGCTTTAAAAAATTAATTAAATTTTACACTTCGCCCATTGGCTGTGAATTAATGAATTGTACACGGAGTCACACACGTCCAGATGTCGCAGACTGTATATGAAATGCGTCATGCTGCAACCAGCAGTTGAACACTTCTAAGGTTTTTGTATGCCGGGGAACAAGCATAATGTTGACTTACGCACAATTTTGTCGGCTGGTGTCGACGGGCGGCGTCGAAGCCTATTGTTTCCACTACATATATGGAATCCATGGAATTATTGGATACAATAATGTATCAACAACAAACTTGGTCACTGGGTTGTTTATGTGTAATGAAAGGTTAATACATTTGTTGCATTTATGTTAATACAGATGATTGTGAAGATAACACTTACAGGTCTCAGGTTAAAGTTCGTTTTAAATTGTTGTTTCCTTTATCAATTATTGAGTACAACATATAATACTGTGTGCTTTTTTCGGTGCGACGTGGTTTTCAGTACATAAATATAGAAAGTAATGGAGACGCACAGGAAGTTGGCCCCGCACCTCCGTTTCGTCTCTGTAGTCAATGAAGTTGGCCGTGCTTCCCCTTGTAGCCTTACAGTACATGATAACCCCGCAGTACATGGTCACCCCGCAGTCAGCGCAGTTAGCCCTGCAACCCCAGGTTACCCCACAGACACAGCCCCTAGTAAACACGCAGCCGCTACTAACCCCTCAGACCAAGGTAACATCGTAGCCCGTGAAGTAAGTCCTACAACCTCCTGGTAACCCCACAGCCCTTGGTAACCCCGCAGCACCTGGTTACCCATGATTTCTAGCAAGCAAGTTGGCCCTTGAAACCAACACCCCGTAAATCTAACTCTGTTGTAACTGCGCAACCACTTGTAACCCCACCACCCATGAATGACTCTTCAGCATACCGGTATGTTAACCCTGCGACCTGTTGTAATAGATCCCCTGGCTCTGATTACTCCGCAACCAACGAATTAACCCGTTCTCCATGAACGTAGCCCTGAAGTCCGTGATAACCTCGCAACATCAGGTACTCCATAGCCCGTAGTTCCAATAAGCCTATGGTTGAATCGAAGTCCCGTTAAAATTGCTACACGCCCATGGTTTCTTCAGCTAGCTCGCTCACTACGGGGTTACAAGAGAATATGGGTCTAAGTTTAGGGTATTCAGGGTTACCACGGGCCACGGTATCAAGTGTAAATAACTCCAGATTCTGCTGTCCTGAGACTTAAGAATTAGCACTGATATAAGCACGGATTAAAAGTATGCGATACTACAAGGAGTTTGGTGAAACTTGGGGCCGTGGTGCAATTTTGAAGGGACTACGATTTAATCAGAGGTTTCATACTATTGGGACACCAAGGGCTGCGGGATTATTCATCAGTTGCGGTGCTAGGGCTAGGGCCTGCAATGTTATCAGGGGCTGTGGGGCTCACTTCATGTGTTGTGGGGTTACCAGGGGCCGTGCGGTTACCGGCGGCTGAGGGGTTATTAGGGGCTGCGGGGTAACCCTATAGATGGTGCTCACTTGCTGCGGGGTTATCAAAGGGCTGTTGGGTTACGATGGGTTACGGGGTTAGCCATGACTATAGGACTTACTTCAAGTGCTGCGGGGTAAGCAGGGGTTGTGGGGTTACCAGGGGCTGTGTTGCTACTTGGGGCTATGGGGTCTACTTCACGGGCTACGGGGACAAAACCGGGTGGCGCGGACAATTTCCCGTACGTGTAATGGAGAGAATACGTTCTGTTGTTGCGTCTGTGGAGTTAATGTTAACCCATATGGCAAAGTGATGCGGAAATACATATGTATATATGTGATGGAAGAATGATGTTATAAACATGATAATCTAAAAACACAGTAGATATGCAGCAGCCTTCAAGGTGCATTGGAGAAAAATCATCTGGGCTTTAAACAAACAATGATATTCGATTAAATTTTATTATCTGAAATCACAGAAAACAAACTTATACTTGGTTCGAGATTTCCAAGAACTTAACGTATCAAAGTTTATCTAGAATTTAATGTGCACATGCATGAGCTCTATAGAACCGTACGGAAACATATGTTGAAGACTTAATAGGAATTAATAGATTCTAGTCAAATGTACACTTTTGTTTTTGGTTTTCAATAAAATGACTTAACGATAACATAAATAAAAAATCCGTTTATTCACTTGTCATAAATTGCAATAAATGTTCTACCAATTTCTCTAGTTAGTATACATTTTACAACTTGATAATAAATATGATTCTATGTATTACATGTCGGGATATGCCCCGCACATATTCTCTAACCCTTAGTTCGAGCTCATCTGAAATAAAGCTCTACAACATCTCGACAACAATCTCCAAACACTCTACAAACCAAGGTTTCGACTAAATATAAGTGGAATTTGAAGCTACTGATTTCAGAAGAAAACCATTGCATTTTTCTCTCAAGAAAGATGGTCAACCTTTAGCGTGGAAAAGATATATTTAAAGCTGTGGTATGATGTTGATAGTTGAGCTGTAGTTTGGAGAAGGTAGAAAAAAGCTTTTGTTTGGGGAGGAAAGAATAGTCAGTCTTTGGTTTGGATAAGATGGTGAAACGTTATTCGGAAAAAATAGAGGGGTTGGTCCAACTAATTCTTATAGCGGATATACAAACTTGAGTTTAGAGAAAATATTGAAGCTTTGTTTGGAAAAGATAGACGGACTATGGTTTCAGGAAGACATTCAAGTTTCCGTATGGAGAAAATAGGCGCGCTTTTGTTCGGAGAAGATCACGAAGCCGTTAGTTGACTGACGGGTTTCCGGGCTGTGTTTGGTAGAATAGTGTCCTGCTGTGGATTGGTGTGGACATTCGAGCAATTGGTCAAATTATTATAGCCATTTTAGGGTTGGATCGACAATCTGTGTATGTGAGCAGATAATCTATTTATTGTTGATAGAGCAAAGTCAGTTTGGTTTATAGTCGACCTTTGATTTACAGAGGATAGTCGATCTATGACTTGGACAGGATATTCAATCTACTATTCAGTAGTTTTTTCAACTCCTGACTTGAGAGAAAATAGTCGATCTATGATTTGGAAAAGACAGTCGATTTATGATTTAAAGATGATGGTCGAGTTTGACCTATAGAGACGATGTGAGCTGATGGTTGCGGAAAACGTGTAGAGCTTTAGTTTGAATATAATCGTATCTAACTTTAGTCAAGGCAAGATTTTCACTGGTTGATGTCTTGTAGACTATATTGTTTTTCTTACATTTGTAACGAATACCTTATACACTGGATTAGTTCATAATATTTAACATCCTTATAAAGGCGGTTCAAGATAATTGTATTCTTAATTGGCAGCTTGAAAGATGACCATCCTCAAGTATCAGTTCAAGAACATTGTGTTTTGGATGAGATTATCTTCAAATATACATTTCCACCTTCTATATTTCTCGTATAAGTTATTTACAACTTTTAAATTTTTGTTTTCTCCTCCTCATCAACAATATAAACAGCAACATTTTCAACCCCATTCCCTTCAACCCTTTTCTCGCTTACATTATATTCTGCATGGGCAGTTCTGTGTGATTTTCTCATAAATCCTGGACAAAACGGTACATATTTGAAAACCTTAACTCTGTCTAGATATTTCTGAATAAGCGGCAAATCGTAAATATGCATTCTTGTATGCGCCGCTGAATCTTCAGCATCCGATGTAAGCTTTCTCCACTTCTTTATGCCCCTTTCCTCGTCCGTCCCTAGTAATATATGCAAACCAGCGTAATAACTTCTTGCTAGGTTGGTATCATTCAAGTTATATCACTGCTCAAATGGTCATATTGCGTTTTACATTATTTGATCAAAGAAGGTGCTTTAAACGCAAGACTTGCTTTAAGAACACGTAGGAAATTGGTTAAACTAAGTTAGAAATGAAAGCACACCAATCAATTTGGAAATATTTTTAATTACTGTAAACCAATAAATTTTCGTGCCATTTAATGTTTGCTTTTTTCCGATGTCGGACGGATAAGCGGATATTTAAATTCACGTTTTCAGAGAAAAAAAGTTAGGAGAACTTTTCGCGTATTCAAAAGTTCGCGGAAAACTGGCCTCCGCTAATATAGCGAAAATAAATTGCACGCGAAAATTAGTTGGTTTAAAGTATTGACTACGATGGTCTAATTGTGAAACTCTGATATAAATGACTTCATTTTGGTAATGTTCATTTTAAGAGTAAAAGCCTGTAACAAATGTATTTGTTAAAATCTTGACGGTCACTTTGAACAGTTAAATATCTTTAAATAAGATGTATAGAACGTCTTAGTAAATTATTTATAATAATTATAACTGTTGAATAAGTAAAATGTCGATGACAATCGAATGTTTTACCTGGTATCGTGTTGTCCAGAATAAAGCCAATAGCTCCACCGACAAACATACTGGTGCTGAGTAAAACGGACAGAATCTGGTCCACTACGTCACTTCCTGGAACACAAAGACAATACTTGATGATGCTTTATTACCAAGGAGACACCAACTGGTCATGCTATCTTGAAACTTAGAGAAGTATCTAGTCCACTTTATCTTTTCCTTAACTTCAGAACTAACGTAAGACAGGAACAGTATCTTACATCCAGTCCTGGGACGGGGGCATACTTTCATCTGTTCTAAGTAGACGGAGCTGAGTGACTCAGAATAGTGTGTTATTTATTTATATGACAAAAACGTATTGTTGAAATTCACAGTCAAGAAACCGTATAACTCATGGAAGCATTTTCTTGAAGACTGACAGTTTATGACTTATGACGTACTAATAAGTTGCTATATACATGAACTAGTAATTAACAGAAGCAAAGAAAATATACCAATTATACTTCATTTATCAATTAAATCACATACATTGTATTATGATCATGAACTACATGTCACATCATTGAAACAATAATTCTTAGGTCAAGTCCGTTTTATCGTCTGAAGTGAATTTTAAAAGGTTAAGATTTTGTTAACATCTTAGATTCTTTGCTAAACATAAAGTAGAGTCAGATATGTTGGATAATGATGTCAAATGAGATTTGAATAAGTCAGTCAAGCAAATGTTAAGATATGCTGAAAAAGTGTATGCAATATGTACTTAAATAGAAATGTTTCCTTTTAAAAGACGTACAGTTTAACGTCTTATTCGAAAAAGAGCATGCAAATTGGTTGGTTAGTTGCGTGAAGCATTTCTTCAAGACTTCGCCTCTTATATTATATGTACTCATCAAAATAAGTCAAGAACCACGTACTGATTGAGGTAAGTTGATGCGTCAAATTTATGAAGTAGCATCACTCAGCCACTCAGGACTTAGTCGCACTTTCAGATGTACCTTTGGCAGAAAGCAGCATACACACTTAAGTATTCTTAAGTTAATATATCAACCATTATGACGAAAGTCAATATTTCGGATATTTGTTAATGGATAATTACAAACGTCGAGTTTAATGTAAGCTTCTCGAAGACATATCCACCATCCTTTTATCGTTGTTCGTTCCAGTAGCATTTTGACATCGAAATTCCAAAATGTCTGACCCGTGCCAAGATGTCAGTTACATGCCCATTTGGACACCTAGTTTCTTTAGGCGCTTATTGTTGCTCTATAATCCACTGTTGCTGTGTTGTCCCTCTTTGGTTATAAAGGGGTATAAAATCTATTAATGCCCTTACAAACGATTGTGACTAAGACATACTATTCGAAAAATACTTGAGGTTGATTTTGAGCTCCTTAACATACTTTGAGGATTATATTTATGTCATCTTCATCGATAATTTAGACATCATATTGTTGAACATAAATAAACAAGAGGTATCTCACCAGTGTCAATAGCTGTTGGGTTTGCACCCATCCAACCAGGCATGCTGAGCCCAAAGAAGATAGACACGCCTAAGATGAATAAGTTTCTGGGAGAGTTCAAATTTACGTACTGTAAGTTAGATAATCCGACAGCAGTCACCATTCCTACAATGAAAGAACAATCTCTTTGAAAGACAACTGATGGTTTCGTAGTATACAGATTAAGATAAGTCTATGAAGTCAGAGGTTATTTAAGATAAATTTGCGAGAGAAAATTGGGAGGAATTTAGGTAAATATCAAGTCTGTTAAACAAAATGATATAAATGGTTTTGGTTTATATGTTCTAGAAAGCCTCTTTATGTTATAATTGACTAATACAAATGAAAAATAAATTAATATAACTATTAGCGTTTCGTTCCATACCCATGAAAAACATCACGACTAGTCTGTATGTGATTATTACTCAAGCATATACATTTGGAAATCGCTTTGACACAAAAACAATAGTTACAGATGGTGTTAGAGTCACCTCCTTTTCATACAAAATGCAAATACCAAAAGTGATCATAAACATTCCTCCTATTACAGGTCCAGGGATTGTAGCAAAAAGAGCGCCAAATTTTCCCAGACATCCCAGTAGAAGCATCAATATCCCACCGACCTGCACAACACGCAGACTACCAACCTGAAGAATCGAAGATAGAAATATGAAAACCAGAAGGTAAACTCTTTATTCAGTTCATGAAAATAGCCATATTGGTAGCTTTTAGAGATCAATTTGCATATTGATTGTGAACTTTGCAGACACCTGTAAGAAAAGTAGCAACATGTACTAGCATATTATATAATCATTCATGTTGTGGTACATCTAAATACGCATTCAAACCTATTTAATGTACAGCAAAGGAGTAAAGCAAATTATGTATGACTATTTGCAAGTAGCATAGCTGACAGAGTTTAATGTTAGCGTCACTTATACATTATTCGAATAAAATTCACGGATAGAGACAATTAAAAATATCATATCCGTTATATAAATTTTACATGCCTTTGTGATTCCTATTGCACCGATGTTTTCACTGTACGACGTTGTACCATTTCCTGAACCCCAGGCACCAGCTAAGATGCAGGCAATCCCTTCCATCCCAATTCCTCTATTCACAGCATGTGTAGGAGGAGGCGGGGCTCCAGATAGTCTTGCACATGCGTAGTAGTCACCAACGGATTCAATCATTGATGCAAGCACACCGGCTAGCATACCAAATACACTTGCTGTTGTCACCGTGGGTAGTCCCCATTGCCCTGTGACAAAGGAACGAAAATAACAGACAAATTATAAAACTGAATATTAAATTGAAATCACTTTCTCGACCCCCCCCCCCCACACACAATTAAAACGGAATACATGTAGTCCAAAATACTGCAACCCTGCCTAAAGAAAACTAACATTGGCAGTAACCTAAACTTATATATATTATACTGTTGGTATGCAATGTGGGCACTAGTTTTCTAAATATCAACTGGTTTCAACACTGACTTTATACCTTGATTTTCTGTGGAACACGATGCTTTTGCAACGTTTAGTTGCAAGATGACTGGTCAATTTGTTTAGAAATCATGAGAGATAAGACTTCATTGAACTTAAATTGTTAAAAGTCATTCATGTAAATAATGTTTTTATCTGATTTAGTCATCATTATTGTAAAATTGACATTTCCATATTATGAAAATAGTGTCAAAAAAATAGTAAAAATTTAGAGTAATTTGAAATCAATATTTATATACAGAATTATTACAAATGATACAAACTGCTCTCAAATCTTCTAGTCCAACGAAAATTAATGTGGACTAGAATCATTTTAACTGTCTGCAATACAATATATATTACAAAATTGTTGTTTGCATGAGTTTTAAAAAATAGTCATTCTTGATTCTTCAAGTACATTGTACCTGGATATGGAAATCGAAACCATTTTGCCTTATCTAAAACATCAAGTTTTGTATCGGTTCGGGCGCCGTATCCCCATTTTCCCGGGTCATCAGGAAGAACATCAGTCGCTGTGAGGATAGCACATATGCTCCAGGATACAATCATGCCAATCAAAACCTACAGGTATAAAAGCAGTCAAATAAATCTTCCATTACAACAGCCACCAAATATGTAAACTATGTAATGTCTATTTTTGCAGAATCAATGTCATCATAAACAAGTAATTAAGCGGCCCAGAATGACTCATAAAGAATTATTGACAGTGTCAATGACAATGTCCATAACTATATTTTTCTTAAATATTAAAGGCATTCAAAGAATGAGTTTATACATCAGTATGTCACTTTTTAAATATAGACGTCATTATTACAATGAACACTTGCTGTTTTCAAGCAGTTTGCAGGCATAAGACATTGTCGTAATACATATGGTAAATTATGTATCAAATATGTTACAATTATGCACGGACGTATATAGGTCCGTGAGTTATGTCATCAGTTAATAAACAATGAAGTTAAACTATGACATGTAAATATTCCACCGATAAATACATACAGGAAACAGCTCGAAGACCGGAAGTCCTGTAGTTCTTACAGTTGTAGAGCCATTTTCTCTAGCACAGGTGAAACATGGAATTTTGATGTTTTTCATGTACTGGCTACATAGCGTTATCAGAAACATGGTTCTGAAACAGATATAACTAGTAAATGTAAAACATGTAATAACGTGTGTTTGCATGTACACGTATTGTTTTTTGTGGTGTGATAAGTATTGTATGTAGTATTCATCATATTGTATCCATGAACAAGGAAATCGATTAGTCATTTAGTTACATGACGACTGTTTTCATTCAAGATAATTTAAACGCCTTCTTCAACATAAATACTTAATTGCCAAACTGTAATGCGGTTATTATGTAAAGTGATAAATTAAGTAATTGATTTGATAAAAATGCTTGATATGGCACGGAAGCCACGTTTTGTCCACATAATGTAGCAAAGTTTACTTACGTGAGTGCAATCCACCATTGTTGTGAAGCAAAAGACGATCCTGCTGTGAACAGGGACAGTCCTATCAGAACAATGGTTGGAGTGATAGACAATGGTCCTATGAACCGCAGTAAGAAACCCATTAGTCCGCTGAAACCAATTACCACTTCAAAACATGTCGACGTTACATCGACTACAAAACATGTCGACGTTACATCGGCCTAATAGCCGCTATCGTTGTGTGAATGCATACTTAGATTTCTGGCTTCGGTGTACGGACACTGCCACTGAGGTTGAAGCAGACTAGCTATTGTTGGGGTCACGAAAGAAAATGTTCCACCCTGTACGATTGGAAGTCTGCAATGTATAAGTAAGTAAATCGTTCAACCATAATATTCATACGAGGTTTTCATTACTTAAATACTTTTAGTGGTAAATGTGGCACAAGAAGGTAAGACATTTGGATGGTAAAGCGCAAATCTGTATACGCCAAAGCCACGCCCATTAGTAATCATTAGCAAAACAAATATATCTACGTAACGATAGCACTTGGTACTAATGTATTTAAGTTGAAATAACTTTTTCATTTTCTGATATTATTTGTAGAATACTAACCTTACTCCTAATGTTGTTTGTAGAAGCGTAGCAATACCACTTACAAAGAAAATAGTGCCAATGAGTTCACTCATTCCAACTGTATCCGCATCCATGCATAAAAAGTCGCTGAGTAAGATTGGGATGGAGATGGTTGCCCCAACTGCTGTCAGATAATGCTAAAAGAAACCAAAGATTCTGAACGAATTTTGTCATCTATTTGACAGCTGACTGACTGAAAGTTACTGAATTTTTAATTTTTTTTCTAAAAATAATTGCCGAGTGATTGGTAACAATTAAAGCAAATTTGTTCTGGAAAGAAAGTTAAATGAAGTATTTTGTATTTCAAAAATACTGTCAGTGTTTGGTTAGAAGCAACTAACTATGGAACATATTTTATTGCAAAATAATGTACATGTCCAATAGGAAAGTACAAAGTTTGCAAAAGAGTTGGAGCACAAGTTCTATGAACATCATAAATTGGCCCTCCCCAAACACGGTGTATTTACACTAAATTGGCGACATATGAATTTACAGTTTAGCAATATATGTAAAATCTGATGTATTATCATTATAATAATAATAATTATGTATTTTTTTATAAGAGTAAAGTATTTTTTTTTTTTTTTTTTTTTTTTTTTTTTTTAATAATAAAGATTTTAATATTAGATTTTAAAATATGTGGTGAACATTTTTCTGATTAATTATTTTGAACATTTTTAAATATCTCATTATTCAGGTTAACAGAACATAAAAATATTTATCGTAGATATTACCTAGTATAACTTTATGGTTGCTTGTCATTTAAACGTTATTAACTTAACCGATATTTTCAATAAACGTGATATGTTGTTCTCACAATAAAATTATATATACGTTAATGGGAACGAAGAAGCAAAGTAAATAATAGTGAGGATTATTCTGGTGATCACATTACACTAGGTGGTTATGAGGAAAAGATCTTGCAGAATATATATCTTAAAGTAATGTGAGTAAGTCGGAAGATTACAAAAACCGAAGCATAATTTTGCAGAAATGTCTAAGACGTTTAGAACATAGCGAACTATCCCTCTATGATTGATGGTACTCTAACCTGACTGAAATGTTAAGGTGTAATTTTGACAAAGAACGTTTACTTACAATAAGGCTTTTTAAAGATGACAACAGTGCCCGCGTAGAAAATTGGCTTGTTCAGGTTGATGGGATGACAAAGGCAGAGCAAGTGACAAGAATGGCAGAAAGTCGCAAGATAGTGAAGAGGGTTAGTATTTTGGTAAAGACGGTTATTGGCATGGCTTTAGAATCGGCCATGAAATTGACAAAGATAAAGTGAATCTATCATGTTCATGAATTGTGGATAAGGAAATCCCAACGAGGGTTGAGATACGTCTGAAAACGAGGCTGTGCCGAGTTTTTTGGACGTATCTCAACCCGAGGGTGGAATTTCCTTATCCACAACTCAATGGACATGGTAGATTTATTTTCTCAC
>JAUMHA010390933.1:0-11825 GCA_032359765.1 Saxidomus gigantea
TATAGGTTAAGCCACTTTCAATAGTATCTTATCAAACATCTAGACGCATCAGTGTAAGTGTTCAGTTCCATTCAATAACTGGAGTACAACAGTACCTCAAGCACACACATTCGTCTTGTTAGTATAATTAATATCGATATAAGTGTACACAATAACTCATAAATAATTAAGTGCCAACAATTAGCCGAATGTTGTTTAAATATTTATAGATCAGCGCCATCACTAAACCATAATAAGTGGGTCAGAATCCCTACCCCAAGGGCAAATAAATTCTGCCTAATGAGTCTTTTTAATATTTCATGTTAACTGGAGTATAAGGTACATTTTTGGTAAACATTCAAGCGTTTCCATAATCTGAATGGTATTGTAAACAAAAGGTCAAAACAATTCAAAGCATTGTTACTCAATATATCTGGCTTTGAAACAACAGTTTACATGTAACCAGCAGTTGTACTTAAATTAATCATAGTAGTATGATAAATGAAACCATAACACAACGGTAACTGTTAAAACTCTACTGTCAAAAATAACTGTATGCCAATGTTTACTAGATGCTTTATTTTGATACAACAGAACAGCAATGCATATAAAAGATATACAACATCTGATACAGGTGTGTCCCCGGCATGTGTTGCATCTGCTAACTGTTGTCAGCAATTACTGATAATCTTTCTTACATGTTAGCTTGTCGTAAAACTGTTAAAACAAAAGCTTTTTGCAGTACACAAGGACAATATGAATAACCGAAAACGCATGATTCATTCATCACGCTATCTGTGTATTTATCAACATTATGCCCGCAAGTAACTGAATGGAAAATGTCAGCTTTGACGTTGACATAAAGTCAATGAAAAGTAATGGAGTGATAGAATTTAGCTTAAAATTCACATTAAGAATGAATAGAAATAAACACACACAAAAAGTTTTAAACCATTTTTGCAGTTTAAATTAACAAATGTATCTAATGATATAACTGAAGAAGTTAATGGGTTCAAGGTTTGTGTTGGACAGGAAAGGTTGCAAAACATGTCAAAATATGTTGCTACATCTTGCAAAAGAAGTTGCTTTTGACAAAGGTTTCCGCAACTTAGAACATATGTCGGTCTCTTTGATCATACAATTATGACTTATATCTTTTTGTTCTTTATGAAAATAGACATTCATGATCTTGATATATTAACTCGATGTCATATTTGCTAGTTTTTCCCCCTTACATTGTTTCTGATGTTAATTGCCACGTGATATGGGAAGTCGGGATCAGCGGCAAATAACAACCACTACATAAAAAACATCAAGAAAAGGACAACGTGGCTTTATCTTATATAAATGCTATAGGCAATGGTGTGACCGAAAGTTTAATTGAATATTTCGGACAAATCAAACTCGAATATTGACCCTTTATACATTGTCATATATTGCCATTTAACTTAGCTGCATCTACGTATGACACCATTCCGCACCTGTGTGAACTATTCCTTCTGAATACGGTTGTTATTTATGTTGGGAAAACTTGACAATGTTTTTTGTTGAACGTAATACCTTATTAAAAATACATGTATTGATCTCTTGGAAACAATGACCTAGTAAGACTTACCTTTCAGGCGTGGGAGAAAAGTGTTTTTGTTTGAAGAGGACGTTACCAAAACAGAGGGTTTCTTGCATATAATAGAAGAGGGGAACCCCATATGCAAATCTTTATAGATTAATATAGGAACAGTTTTCACAATTGGTGCTGTCTTTGATGGCAAAATTTGTTTTATTATGATTGAATAGCTCCTGAGGGAAAAAGAATGTTTGAATAACATGTGTTATAAGCTGCATTACTTATTTGTTTTCAATAAACTTTAGGTAGAATGCAACATTCGGTATAACTATGTAAGAGAAAGTATATTTTCAATCTGACAAGTGTTGATTGATCGCAAGTGTTGATTGATCGCAAGTGAAACAAATATTTTTTGGGCTGAAATGGGATAAATGAATGTCTTTTTATATCCTAGATTGACCAATAATAAAGCACAAGGACGGCGTTCCATACAAGCAGGTAATAAGGAACGCCCGAGACGTTGCATTTACGACTATCTTACACAAAGAGACTGCAATCTTGATGTTGCTTTGCTGCATTCAGTGACCTCTTCATTCTCTTTAATTAATAAATACAGAAATATAATTCCAAATATAGTAAGACTATTACAGAAATATTTCCAGTCGTGTTAGAAATAGCAGTTCATTGACCCTGTAATAAGGCCGCGTTCCGCTAAAGGCGCCCTAAATTGCGTGCGCCATTGTCTCACATGAATAGACTAAATAAAACCGGGTCTGCACTTTTCATATGTTTTTTTATATTATTTGCTCTCAAGAGATCTTCTTCCCGGAGACTATACACAGACACTGATGATATTTGCTCAGAGGCAACTGTTTTAATACGCTTGTCCGCGCTTCACCTTGGTGTTGGTTTTCAAACTCCTCAGTGATCATAGACTATTCACCAGGATGGAATGCACTACAGGAAGATTTTCAGCTATCTCCAAGGAAACAACCGAATGAAATCCATTTTGCATTTTACATATATGGGAACTCCCTCTTTCTTTAGAGTCTTGCCTACACGAACTAACTTTGAATAAGTTATCTGAAGCATGTCCGTCATGATAAAATAAAAGTAGATTACTAATTTAACAAAGTATTATGAGTAATAACGCCCTCGAGATATATAAGCATTAACAGATAATTAGATATTTTTTGATTGCCGTACTCATAAAATTCCTTTATATGTTCGCTTTGTTGAGGTCTAACAGAAGTTTTGGACGCTTTAGGAGAGTCATTGTGAAGAAGTAAAGATGTAAAGCATTAAACTCCTTATCCAGATGTGTTAGCTTCGAATCCTTTCACGATAAGGGGCAAGACTTCTATCGCAAGAAATGTTTAGATTTCCAGAAATCAGTGACTGGCTGCATTAAGAGTACATTTTAACATCTTCATTCCAGTCAACACAATGAGTAAATTAAATTGATTCAGACTTTATATTACCATTTAAGTTTTTTCATTGGCAACAACTTTAATGATCATATAATACATACATAAAACTGTCTTGGTATAACTGACGATGTGTTAAGAACAAGCTATGTTATTGAATTTGCCCGTTTATGAGAATGATACAAATAAAAGACACGGAATATTTCATGAGATGTATTGTTCCTGTCGATAATTATGATTCCATTGGGTAAAAAGATGAAAATATTCCAAATATCCATACAAAATGTCAATTGTTCCACTGCAAATGGGTGTGAACCCACGGGAATAACATGTTCATGAGAGAAAGGTCAAACCAATTATGTGGTACAAGCTGGAGTATTTGAACTGTTTGACATGTATATATCAAGAACATATGTTTCAGTCGTTTACGTTAAAACATATATCTGATTTTGTTTCTTCAAAAAGACAAATATTTAAATGTTTTTAAAACATTTTACATGATCTATAATGGGTATTATTTCCATCCCTTTTGTAATAAAAAAATGTACGAATAAACATGGCGTTGTACGAGAAACGGGACAGTTCACGTTATAGCACCAATCAATAACAGTACTCTTCTGGAACCTGACAATGAATATGTTATCTAAATGAATACACGTGTTCAGAACTTTGGTTACATCGTTAGAAATACCTTCTTATTAAACCAGATGTATATGTAAAAGGAGTACATTTAATTTGATTTTCCAGTGTTAAATACGTTTCCAATGGCAACAATTTCAGACTTATTTTTATGAACGTTAAGTTCGCCAGAAGGTCATTTTCAGGTTTATCCTTATTCATTTGATGTCTCTCACTACACTAGTTTTTATATATTAATTAACTTGTTGAATAGCACTTGCTTCAAACGTGTGAAATGTAAAGAGAACAACAACAAAAACTTTTACAATAATCAGCCAATCAGACAACCTAGTCACAAAGTTGTATACATGTAGCTTTTAGAAACACTCAAACAAAGCAGCTCATGTGAAGAGGTTTTAGGCTCGCTCCAACTCTCTGTACGACTTTTTTTTCTCGGGAGCGAAATTGAAAATTCCATGATATACGATATTTATTTTGTCTTTTTCAATTTTTCAATAATATAGACTTTAACAGAAATCATATTAAGGTCTGATATTAATAAGTATGCTATCGAAATGTTTTTTCTGACATATTATTTTGGTAATGATATGCTAATGTTTTTCTTCAACCATCACCCTCATATGATACCATAAAACGTAGGGTTACTACAACGTGTCATTCGGAGACATGGGTTTGAGCCCTGCTACAGACAACGTCTCGTAATGTGAGAAAGTAAGCAGTTTCCTACGGAGATTATATGGGAGACCAAGTACTCCTCTCGCATACAGAATTATTGCTACATGTATATATAAACTGTCCGTCTGTTAATTAACCAATATTCACGGTTGAAGTCGTCGGCGTAAAACCTCGTAGAAATTCAGCTAGTGGGTCAAATAGATTAACGAATATTCTGATTCTTGCTATACAACTAATAGTACTATTGAAATGAATACATTACTACCTGACAACACTACAGTAATAGAAGCCTGATGTGTTGTATGAAGATAATATACCCTGGTTGTAACCTCATTCAGTGCAGGTAATTGATTTGATATCTCCATTGTTACATACTTATTACATGCCTAATTAGCTAATAACCTAGATTTTCAGACAATGGCATGCACGTTATGCACGTGAAGCACGTGAACCATTGAGTGTGTGATATAATATAAGTAATAGAAAATGATAAAAGCAAGTGTAAACTATTTTTATTACAGGGAGGTTGTGACTTTTATATGGGTGGGCGTACGGGGACAAAAACAGTTATACAATAAATAGTCAAAAGAAATTATCAAATGAATTACTCGATCAGCACAAAAAGTGTTCAAATTAAGTAACAAATTTAAGCAGTATGTTATCTACGACTGACATTTCTGGTATAATTATTTGTAGCAGATATTTATTTCTGTTAGGGACAGATATTAAGGATTTTGGTCATTTTCAGTACAGTGCAACTAAGAATTAAGATCCAGTTGGTGTTTTGTCTTGGAAGTCGGTACGTTTCTTGACATTTTCAAGAGGATAAGGTTAATAAACTTGCGAATAATAAAAACAGTGCATTACCATAAATACCAGTTTACGAATGGGACAAGATGTCAAAAAGAAACTCTAAACAGTAAACATATAAATGATTTTGTATGCAATGTGATATTATCTATGAAATGTACAATGATGAGACTGAAATAAACAATAAAGTCTATAATTATTCTTAACGATGAAAATCTGTGTAATTGTTCTTAATGGTGTGACAAATAGGAAACTTTGCAATAAAAGGTGTTGAAGGTGTAGAATGGTTTGATTAAACACAGAAAAACATCAAACTTTGCAGTTTATATTAGTATTGGTATTCATTTCATTATTATATGTACCGTCGCTTTCTAACAATATTTCGTAACAGTTTACGTCACTTTCTATGAACTGCGTCACAGGCTTATTCGCGTGGTAAAATTTGTATAATTTGAAGGTTCACTGTCAGAGATAGCGTATTTTGTACTGTTTTTTTTTCATCTTCAAAGAAAAGGAAAAGGTACTGTAAAACTATTCTTAGAATTTGACAGAACGTATTAAGCTATTCCCAGAACTAAACCGTATGAATCAAGTTGTTATTCTTAGAAACGTGACAGTACAGGGAATAGCGGAGCAGAATACTTGGTATATATCCAATTATAATAAAAATTCGAAGAGAAAATGGAGCTTCACGGAAAAGCAACACGTTTAAGTCTGATATTATTTCTCATAAATGTGCTAAGCTTTCATATCGCGTGCAATGTATACCAATTATTGTAGAAGCACTGACGTCCGCGACAGCCAAACTGCTATAGAAAACCATTGTTATCCGAAATAAACTAATGTTTCTTGTCTATAAATATTTTATATACACCGAATAGAAAAGTCTGTATGAATGCTGCTGATGTATAGAAGGATCGATACTTGGTATTATCATAGCCGTCCCTGTAGCATAATTTTCTCGCATTTTCTATGAGGCTTTACTCCCATGACATCTTCATGGGTATCTATACTAGTAATTGACTCCGACATTTCTCCTGCTTTTCTGGTGGAGCGCGCGTCTTATACATGACTATAAGTGGATAGCAGAGGATCGGCCTCGGCTTCAAGTCTCCATTGAATAATTCGCTGCACAACGGCCATAAGTAGAGTATTTATGATCAGATAGCGAAAGCTATTGATCAGTTTATATTTTGCAAGAGAAAATAATTGTCTGATACTTTTGTCTGCCGCTGCTACTCACTCATGAGTAATTCGGAAAACTGCTTTTAACCAACAACGTTTAAGTAAATATACAAATGACCGAAAATATGTAGTTAATAAGTAATTGGTTAAGAGTGCCTAAAGCATTTCCAAATCGATTTAGAGTGTCTCTCTAGGAGGTTACCGCAATAGTTGCGCCTAAAAAGCTGACCAGTCGTGGTTCAAACCCTTAGTAGCCGAACTTCGTGGCCAATACCTTTTACCAGAGTGTGACAGAACCAATAGCTCTGTCTTTACGTAGATAAAATTGACACAATGTATATTTCCAGAGCATATCGATTTCAGCCCTGCTAGATTATAAATCAAATACGCCTTTCAATGGCTGATGTTACTAAATAAACCCATCAATTTTCAATGAGGTAAATTAATTTGCATCGATTAAGTGACAATACGCAGTTAAATTTCTATATTTTAAAATAATTCTTTATTCATACGTTCATAAATAGTAAAGCAGTAAAAATAATTGGAATGCATATCTGATTCTTGAATCAATATACACTAGCTAAGATGATTAGTGAAGATGGTTCAGCCTTTGTATGCCGTTTGGTAAGTTTTAACAACAACGAATATATATTTTAATTTGTGCAATATTTGCATCATGACTGTAGCTAAGCTGTCCTTTTTGCCTGTGAAAAAATTAGATATTCAGTAAAGTCAGCAACCAACATTTCCCACACCTTTTTCATATGTAGGAGTCATGAAAGTGGGCGGAGCTTGTTAATATGCCACACAATACCAGACACGATTGTTTCAAAAGTAATAGCTCTCAATGAAAAAGTAAATATTATTCTAGTTTCTGCTTGTCAACTTTGTGAAGTAGCATACAACCATGGGGGAATGTGTCTCTCTGTTTCAAACTGATTCCTATGTTCCCGGAGTTCTTGATTTATTCTCTGCAACAGAAATCCTCTTAGGATGTATGTTACAACTTTTCCTAACACCATACCCATTGGGAATATAATGAAACATTATCTTTGATTACTGAAATCCCGAATATGTTTGCCAAACCCTGCACCCAATCTATAATGTGTTTAGTTTCTGTTGTTCTATACACACATACTAAATTAACAGCGAAGACATTTCCTGTTATTTCTTGTTAATAAAATTAATAACAAACATATTTGGCTTATATTTCAATGAGGAAAGTGTGTTAACTAATTAATCTCCGTAGAAAAGAAACATATTTCTGGGACGGCATCCAAAATACTATGACCTCCGCATCCCCTTTATTGAACGTTACGGTACAGCTTTTATTGGTTTTCATTGCCATTTTATACAGAAGCACCAGGTCATATTTCCATGATACTGTTCTTCAAAAATACGCTTAAAAATTTTAAAATTAGTATATAAATAAAACACCTATCCCCAAAAATACTCCTTTAAGAGGACTCAAACTCAAGGAACAACATTTTTCGATACTCTATTTTGTTTATCTCTTTCCAACTGTGAGATTACCACGTTTGAAAATAGAGGACCAACTGCTAGATATGCCGACTGAAAGATTGTCGGTTTAAGTATCATTGCTGATTTCGCTATGAACTCATAAAAAATAAACATATTATTATTATTAAAACGAGAAATATGTCAAGAAGGGAAGGATAAAATAATTACATAATCATGTTCTCCAACGTCGTCAGTTTTATCTTTGTAAATAGTTATAACTAATCTAAACTATTTTTCATTTAAAATTTAAGTTACCGCAAGAATCAGTTGCTTATTTTAAAATTCTTCCTCAATCTGATCGAGAGGATAACATATTTCTTAAAACATTTTTTAGTTGCGCCATAGTCAATAGTGCTCTTTTTCGTTTCAGTATTTTTTCTATCTTTGTTTATCTATATTTAAGATGTAAATTAGCGACCGACTCTTGCTTTTTACAATGTAAATATGTGTTAAACATTGTAATGTAATTTGATATATTCACTGTGATAGTCTCTTATAATTCAGAATTGAATTGTCATGTACTAATATTCTATTTGTCATTGTTTTATTGAAATGTTGAGATATTGTATATGAATGAGACTTAAATAAAGATAAATATATAAAATATAGTATTGCTGAATTCCTACTGATTGCCTTACTTGATAATAAAAATATATCAAAGAAAACTGTTTCAGCTCAGCTTTTAGAAACGAAGCACATATCATTTATTAGCACTGCGCCCATGTATAAACCAATATCTGATCGATGTCATGAGTTTGAAAAATATATTTTTACTGGGAAATATCTTTTTGAAATCATTACATTTATTTCGGTTTCAGTACTTTAAATACACAGTTCCTAGAGAACAGAATTTGAATTGTTACAAATAAACCAAACAGCTGTTGAAACGAGTACTCTGATTGGCTGAACTTTGAAATCCTGTTGTTTTTAAGGAGACATTGGAAGATCTTTTCGAAAATCACGTTCTTTAATTTAATTGTCATCGTCAATGTACCGGGATATATCCTTAAAAGAATAAAGAATGCACGTCGGAATAACGTAAACTGATATGGGTATAGGGTACGTAAGGACTCGGGTAGAAGTGTATGTGTAAACAGTAACAAAAAAATATGCAACAACATGTTTTCGTACATATGTGTAGCTGAACCGTGTATCTGATTATCTGGGATCATTACGTAACCTTTTCTCTATACTTTCTGTCTCTACAACAATCGATCGCTTTGAACAAAACAATTACTACTCGATCACAGAATTATTTGGCACGTGCTACTGTAGTTTGGCCAGCATGTTCATCTTTTCAACTTTATTTAACCGGTATAACTCAACTGTATTTTATCTATGACCAGTAACTACGAAGTGTCATTGCAAATTATCGATATTAACTTTATCAGTTGGTCCTGAGAGGTGATAATCAACAAAAGTATACCGATATACTGTACATTGAAAACCCACTTTTCTGTTATACAATTCAAAAATAAAGGGAATGGTGATAATGCAATACAAAATTATTATACATGTATGTTTACCACATTTTAATAGGAGATCAGTAGCTAAACTTCATTGATTTATGACAATTGCTGGAACATGACACATTGTTTTATTCTATGATTCTTTCAATACAAATGGTGCTAGAGTATGCAAAAATCCAGTATTCTGCTTCGAAAATAGTGACACTGTCGAAAGCTTATCTAAATTGATTGTCAAGAGAAAAGGCGAAATATGCCACGTGCAATTTTATACAGACGCTATACATGATATTTGATACGGTTACAAATACGGGAGTGTGGAGTTTCAAGAATTCTGCAGATTAAAAATCACGCTATATCTTCTGGTGTAGATAAGTGATTCGGGTTACAGAACTAACATTTTCATTTTGTTTTTTGTTGCGGTAACTGATTAATTTTACAAAAGAGAGTGCAAACAAACAAAAACATACGCGAGCTTTGATGTGTATGGGTTTTGGAACATATTTAGCCGTCTGTGACCGGAGTTGTCTAAAAACTATTATCTCAATGTCACAGGAGATTAAAGAATGATAAAAACTGCACCTTTACTGACAGCATATGCCAAGGTTTAATTACATTAAATGTCCGACTTGTAAAACAATTAGACAAAAAATACAGGCAATCCTTTCTGTTGAAATGATTTTTAAAAAAAAAATTTAGATAACAACATTACAATGAATATTTGAGGTTTTCACTTCATATTATGAAATGATTATGGCCTTAGTTTAGTTTAGACTGTTTTAATTGTAGACTTAACTGCTTGCAATTATATTCATTTTGCCCTATTGTCGTTTCCTGTTGTTTTTCTTCCATGAAAGAGGAATGCTGCAAAACGCAACAAATTTTGCTGTGTTCGAACGTGCCAAGTATAAACATTAGCGCTGTACCAAAAACATTAAACAAATCTTAAATCTTACAGAAAAAACACTCCCTATTACGTCCCAAAGAATAACCAGTTTTGTTGCTCATGTCATTAAAAAAAGAACAACGATTAAATGCTTAGTTTGGTTGACTTTATTCCAACTATTGCACATTTGGGCAACTCATTTCAAAAAGATTTTGTAACGTGTTGACTTCTGATATGTTTGAACTATTATATCTCCTACTATTTAGTTAAGAAATGTCACACTCGGTGTTTTTTGTCTTACAATAGACAACCCTTATCCAATAAGTAGTAATAATGGATGTTATATCTATGTCTGTTTCATCTACGTATTGATCTGGTGGAACATACATTTCATTCCTGAAAATCAATTGTTATCTGGTAGATTTCAGCTTTAAAGCGATCCATTTACTTGCTATTTCCATGTAGTATGCACACAGGAATTTCACCGAATACTTAAACGTGCGTGATGCTACAATTTAAACGGAGGTATAAAAAGCCTTCTTTTGTGATGTTAGCCAAAGTCTGTTTTTTTTAAATGAAAAATACTTTGTAAAACTTTGTTAAAATCAAATGCCTCATTGCCGTTTTTGATAAACATACACATTCATGTTGCCAATATAATGCTATATGTACCGTAAGGAGTAATATTTGAGAAGAGAATTTGTATTGTCTATACAACTTGTTACATGACGGACTTTATAGAATTCAAACTAGGAACAGATTTCAGAGGAGGGCCGATTATCATACAGTTGTTCAATAATTTCTTTTCAGTGATAGAATGTGTGATCAGTAAAATTTTTGACTTGAAAATGAGCTTAGCGTTAAGATAGAAAAAGGAAAGAAACCTGTTTTCTCACGTCTTCTTCAGTATATGAAAAGGCAGAGTGTGTGTCGAGCACGATCTTCATACGGTGAGTTACATTTAGGTTACTCTCTACTCCACTGCACGGAGTTCATTCATTTTGATCGAGTGCCACAGAATCCAAGAATCAGTAAGCAATTCCCAGTACAGTGTTTAACAGTCCATAACAAGTTCCATTGCTAAATAGCCTGACAGTTGTATTTCCTGACGACCAAAATGACACCAAATGTTATAGAAGTTATAAGTTTGTCCATTAATATTCCATCATTACATATAAATACTAACGTCCAAGCTTTAGCAGAATTAGCCAATTATGTGGGAATGTCTGAAAGCTTTCGGGTAATAGACACACTGATAATCCAGCACATATCATCTAATAATCACACTAGAAGCATCTAGATATTCCACATACAGCGCCCAGTTTTCTCTGGTACAAACGCTGTAATGTCGTAATCGTATAGTCATCGTTTCATACGTCCGACGATAACATCTGCTCGCCATACCACGATGCTTGTGCCAATATATAATCAATCATTTTGCTTTTTATTATATCGATTAAATCACTACCTAAATATCATAACTTATTCCCGTGTACAAAATTTGATAAAAAATAACATGATTGTATCTCCATCCTTTTGACAGTTCAAATTTATTGTCAATTTCCGATGTGATTTCACCGCACATAGTGTATTAGACAACAAAGAATTTTGCTGTCATTTATTATCACTTGTGTTGTAACGATTCTCACTTTCCTTGATTTACTTAGGGTCAA
>JAUMHA010390944.1:163-11825 GCA_032359765.1 Saxidomus gigantea
GGGGCTAACTTCACTGGGATGCGGGGTAACTATATTCTGCGGGGCTAACTTCACGGGGATGCAGGTTAACTAGGTGCCACGGGGCTAACTTCACTGGGATGCGGGGTAACTATATTCTGCGGGGCTAACTTCACGGGGATGCAGGTTAACTAGGTGCTGCGGGGCTAACTTCACGGGGCTGTGGGGATAAACGGGGCTGCGGGGCTAACTTCATTCTCGTATAGAATTGACGTATATGTTTTTGCGTATAATATGTACCCATTCTTTACCTGCAATTGCGTTAGTTTATTTCAAGGGCTAACAACCTATTAACTTTAAGCATATCCGCGTTATGCTATTTCTAATTTGTTCATATTTCAACGGCTACCCACCTATCAACTTAAAGCAACTGATGCATACGTACAAAAAATGCGTTTTTATTTTCTTACACGTGAGTAAAATCGTTCAGATCCTTGAATTCACGTTCACATAGCTATAATATGAACTCAACTGTGATTATACGTTTTATCTATTGGTTAAATCGAAATATAAGTATAAATAACTTTCCTTCCCGAATTCAGTCTAAATGGGTAATGTAATTATAAAATTAACAATTAGTTTGATGTAAGTGTGCAACTTATCGTACGATTTACTGCATATTACAAAGTAATTAACAAAAACACCAGCGAAAGTCTAAGAAATTTATTTTGGCAAAAACATGCTTGATACACTGTGACTTACAATGTAGCTTGCACAATATTCATATGATTGAAATTATTAACATGTAGTTACAAACAGTAGCATTAAGGATTGACTTATTTGCAAGCTCTCTCCTCATTCATTATTAAGTCTAAATATTTACTATGGTAACAATTTATGTACTTAAAATTCCTGTTTTGCTTGCAGTTCTAACACAATGTATTGAGACATGAATTAGGCAATATCAGTAGAATAAAAACAACTAAAAATAAAAGTAGGCAGACTAAATTAGTTTAGAAGTCAATGTACATGTCTAAAGGTTAGAATTCAATGGTTAGCGTACTAGTTAATGCTTTTTGTACACCGTCACTTGAATGACATGTGCGATTAAACATAATTCCATAGTAACAATCATTATGCTAAAATTATTACAATTACATGCTATAATATAGCGCAGTATTTTTTTCAATGATTTTACAAAAAAATAAGAAAGGCTTTATGGCAACTAGTCCTCAAGACAAAACGACTTGAAAATGAAGGAAAAACATATGTCAATACTGCTGTATAGTAAATAGAACATGGTTCTATCATTATCCTATCAGTAAACTTATTTTTCTATATCAGTAAATAAATGTTATACACGGACTTTTTCGTGATTCATTGTAAATGTTCATTTCATACCGATTTCGGCTGCACAAATTCTCTCATCATAATATTACGTAAGTTGTCGGTAAAAACTATTTAAATTACTTTTAACGACGTTCATATCAAAGCAATTTCATTTATTATTAACTTAAAGCCTTTAACCAAATAGTATATATCCTTTTTTGTATTTAGTTACCCGGAACCTTTAAAATTTATGACTCTCTTTGTTTTGTTAAACGGATGCAATTTTCACGGGGCAACCGTGGGCGTAATAAAATATGATATACTACTAATGTTAATGCAATTTTGAGTATTTTATAGCGTTTTGTACATTCATTTTACCAAAAACTGTATAAATTTACCTACAGAACATCCTCCAAATGACAAGTATTGCTATAATATTATAAATGTAATCATAATAGCTGTCTGTATTTTTCAACACATTACTCATGATAACTTGTCATTAAGCTAGTTCAACGGTAAAGTCAGTGTCAAGTTATATTCATGCTCATGACTGGTTAAGTGGAAAAAGCAGTTCTGATTTCAAATATGGTCTCTTGACACAGCAAACACTAGTTCTTGTCTATTACCAGGAGCCACCAAATGGTGCCAACGTTACGTTATATTCACATTACATATATCGGCTGTTTCGGGTTTCGTTACCAGGTGCTAACGTTACGTTATATTCACATTACAAAAAGCAGTTCTTATTTCATTATGGGATGCGGTATGGTCTCTTGACTTAGCAAACGCTACTACTTGTCTGTAACCAGGAGCCACAAAATGATGCTAACGATACGTTATATTCACATATTTTTACATATATCGGTTGTTTCGGGTTTCGTTACCAGGAGCCACCAAATGATGCTTTTGTTACATTTTATTCACATTACATAGATCGGCTGTTTCGGGTTTCGTTATCTGTGAACTCTTCAGGTAAAACACTAAATGGTAACTGTCAATCAGGACTAAATGCAACGTACATTTTGGAATAAGAGTTTGCTGACTGGTTAAAACTACCATTTGTACACACTCTGTTAGAAACATAAGCATTTATTTGATGAATAAACGAAACTTACAGTTCAAACAAGAACAGATGTACATAATTATGAACTCCTAACAGATACATGGATATTTCAGTTAAAACAATGCTACATGTACAAGGAAAGAGCAGCTTTTGCAAAGAGATATACAGTGTAGTACATGTATGTCTTTCTGTACAAAATGTTGTCATATTATGGTTCGATGATAGAGCTGAAGAGTCATGCATGTGGCAATGAAATGCTCTTTAACGCTGTTGTGTATATAGGGAACATTCGATTGGGTCAAGTCTGTTTCCTGTTCTCAAGGTTTGAGGATTAATTTCTCTATGTATAATATGTTTTGTATATATGTATATATCCGGTTTGTTTAATGATGTCTAAACATTTGTTTTCTCATATATACTCTGAATATAGTCGTATAATTAGGTAAAATCACTTTTATTTTACACACTGAAATCGCGAAATTAACGTGTTATGCATGGATGTATCTTGCGTTATGAAGTGCACATGTACTATGTACCATTTCGTTATATATTTTTTCTCATAAATACATCATTTTTTTCATTACATATGCGTTACACTACTCTTCGTACATTTCTACTTATCATAATTATACATATTCATTCACATTTGGTAGGAAAAGGAGGCGTTCATAAGTTAAAGCCATCAAGGCAGTGCATTAAGAAATATAACAAGCAGATATTCAAATGAAGACAACAGTTACAGCAAACATTACTCCACAGAAGCAGAACTTTCAAAATTGGTCAACATGCAATATCTAAAGACTTAAAGTCAAAACACATTTTAATTATTCTGAAAGGGTGAAAATTAAACATTGTATTTATTTATTCATTTAATCTGGTTTCCGTGTTTCTCTTTAATTCATCGATCATACGTTCAATGTATTCATCCGCGTTCAAGGCCTCATTACCAGCAATAGTATCATCCTCATCATTATCAACACTAGCATCATCCCCATCTACGTTCCAATCCTCATTGTCAACGTTGTCATAATCCGCATACATGTTCCAATCCTCATTGTCAACTCTAGAATCATCCACATCTATATTGAAACCCTCATTGTCAAAGCCAGCAGCATCCATATCCATCTTCAAATCCTCCTCATCACCGTTAAAATCTTCATTAACGCCTAAATTGTCTTCATCAGTATTAACATCTTCATTTTCGCCTAAATTGTTTTCTATTTCTTCTATCTCTGTGAGGATTCCTTTATCATTATCATGTTTGCGATGTTTCCAAGACCAGTTCTGATTATCAAAGGATTCAGAACTTTCATCCTCTTCAAACGACCTTTCTGAGTCGCCAGATGTCCTCGGCTTGAAAACAGACAAATCTAGATCGGGAATTTTATCACAAGATGTAAGACTGTCGCTGCAAATATAAAACAATTTTCATAAATATCTTACGTGTTTTTTATCGAGATGTATTGCTGGCACATTTGGCTTAAATTTTGTTGGAAATCACTATTAGTACTATGCATTTAAATGTCATTCAAGTTACATTGCGTACTGAAACAGCATAAAGCCTGTTAACCAAAGTTAATTATTCTCATTTTAAAATAGCCAACTTCTTAGAGACTCGAAACCAACACACAAAAAGGCTACACGTATGTTATGATTTATATCGCAAAATAAATTCCAATCTAATAACAATATGTAATAAAATGTCTAATTTGACAAAAACTGTCATATATTATGAAGTCCACACTTGATTCATATACAAGACAAATTCTTTATATTGCGATATGAAAATCTGATAATCGTGAACACTGCCGAAATTTCCTAGCATATCGTTGGCTTATTAAAGAAATTGTCTCCCTTTTGAACATGCTATCGGCACTGATAAAGTCAATTCCTAAATCACAAAAGCAAGAATGCAATTTGTAAAAACTTACCGTGAACTAAAAGCATTTGGACTGTGAACTCTCAGGAAGTTGTAATTGTTGCAAAGGACTTTGGAGTGGGAATATCTCTGTATAGCCCGGATTTGTGCTGAATAAGATAATGTTTGAATTAACTTAAAAATGATTTCCTGAAGAAATAACAAGCCATATACATGTATATATAGCTTTTTGTGTAGGCACCCTGAAGAATAAACCGTTTAATAGCATAGCTGACTGGTACATAGATATGCAAACAAAACAAAATATTCAATTTATTTCATTTATCATTCGAAAACAGGTGTAGAACAGCGCTCTTTTGATAAATCTATATGAGAAGTTGTATGTTTACATGTGTTTTAAGTTTTAAATAGTAGTCCATTATATTGGTTTGAATCAAGCAGAACACTTTGCAACTTCTATGCAATTTAGGATGACACAGTGGAAAGGCTTCCTTCCACTTCAGTATGACATCTTGCATTATAGAATGTCTCTGCATTATAACGCACTCCTTTGGATCTTTTAAATTTGTTCCTTATATCTGGAGTATGTAATACCCATGCAACATTTCCATACTAAATGAAGAACAATTTCGGGCCAAGGAACTTTGTTCTTTATAGCCGAGACTTTGCTATATCCGGAGTCAGTATACATGGCGAGTTTACCTCTTGTAAAGCGAGCATCTTTGTTCTGATACCAAAACCTGTCCCCGAATTTCAGATTCCGGAAGTGTCTCCCAATAATACATTCAAATGTTGGTCCTAGATCACCACCGGCAAGTCTTTCTTCACTCAGGCCGCCAGCAAACAGGTCGATATCAAGCGGGGAGCTATCAAAAAAATGAAAACAATATTAACAAGCAAATTCACTGCATTTATATCTCCTGCCAAGTGAAACAAATGTTAACTGAAAAAGAACAACTGTACCAACAGTATTGGTATGTCTTTTCAGAAAAGAAAGAGTTTTTATAAAATTTCTCCACCCTACTGGAGCCCCATCTCCCAGGTGATATTTTTTCTTCAAGTTACAGTCATAAAGAACTAAATTGTTGTAAGTTGAATTAAATCGGTACTACTACTTTCAGAAAACAAGAATTATTAAGTTTCTATATATAATAATTATGTTAGAATAGCACTACATTCCCTGAAGGGCCTTATTTCTGTTAAAATCCAGTTTCAAAATTTGCCGTTGTTAGAGAATACAAAGTTGATTATTTATGCCAAACAAAATCAAATTCTGATACGCCTTTTCAGACAAAATAAGTATTTTTAAAATTTCACACTCACATTAGGGCCTAAAATTTGATTTCTGCATCTTAGAGTCAAAAAGAACTTAGTTGTTGTAAGTAATATTCAATCAGCACTTTTACTTTCCGAAAAAAATAATTCCATATAGAATATTTTTAAAAAGCGCCACGCACCATTAAGGTGCCTCGTTTCTAAAATAAAAAAACAAGAAGTGTAAGGGGTAACTATAAGATAGAGTGATCATTAAATCAGTTGAACCAATTACGATTTTATTTTGATAACCGGCGGTTTCACTCTTTAAGATTGGTTCATCTAGTCTGTAAAGGTTTTTGTACACGATAGTTGTTTTGTTTATTCAGTTATATCGCACTTATATCGCACTTGTATGGCGATAAATTACTTGAAACCCAGCCCCGGAAACAACTCGCAAGCTCGTTCGAAGTTCACACCATAGCAACACGTTCCAATTTATAATATTACCATACAATTTCACTGACCGTTTTATTATAAAAGATTCGTTTAATCCTACTAGCGGGATAAAGAAAGACTTTAAATTCTTTCTGTTTTATTTACAGTTGTTATGCGAAAGAAAGTGTAAACAATTTTGTTTGACACAGCTAAATGATGCTCATTTATAGCACTTTAAGCGATGTATAAGAAAGAAAACAACCCGTAGGTTACATCGATAAATGCAACAGCAAGATGAAATAGCACAGAAGCTGGCAATTGTCTAATTACCTGTAACCAGCCGCCTGTAGTAGTTTCCTTGTATACCATGAATGATCAACGAGCCCGGAACTTCCGAAACGTTCCCAGTTTCTTCTGACTGAGGACAAACCGCACCACTTCCGGTACTCGTTATAGGAAGGAAGACCATGATCACGGCCTCTTTGGATGTTGAGAGCACCAAGGTCAAAAGCTACGCTACCTTCTGTGTTTATGAAGAGTTTACTTCGAACCGACTCCTCAAGGACGCTGAAATATATCTAATTAGTATTAAAAGACCACATAAAATTACTCATTGCAATTTAATTGTATATGATCATCCGATCAGCTCATTTTAACATAATAATAGTGATAGTTATGGAATTCAATTACTTGGCGCTCTTTAGGAACATTCATTCCGTCATTTTAAGATACTAGTGATAGTTATGGACAAAAATGTATGGAATTCCATTACTTGGCGCTCATTCCGCCAATCGGCTGAAAGATATTAAATACAAGCACATCGTCGCTGTGAGACAGTCCTCACGTGATTGTGATACCAAGGGAGATCCGCCTGCATACAGTCCAGTACGATCATGTCATGTGCGGGTCGTATCATGTGTGGGTTGTACGATAATGTAATTTATGTGTTGTACGATCATGTCATGTGTGAGTTGTACGATCATGTCATGTTGGGGTTGTACGATCATGTGATGTGTTGGTTGAACGATCATGTCATGTGAGGGTTGAACGATCATGTCATGTTTAGGTTGTACGATCATGTCATGTGTGGGTTGAAAATGAGCAGCACACTGATGTATCTTATACACTTTTGCAATTACTATTAAATGGAACAAAAATATATGGAAAGGTTTTCAATCACGTATTTTTAACGTGAAAACTCAGTTCTGATAGAAGTGGCGTGCCAGACAGGCAACAATTTATATAGACATTTAAAACAGAGCATGTATATCTGCTTGATTGTTCAACGTCAATCTTTAGAATATACTTGTTCTACAGTAACCCGCTATTTTAAGTGGAAGATAATGTTAATGTTTAGATAATGTTACAACCCGAAACTCAACTCAGATTAAATATGTCCTTTTACAACATTTTTTTCACAGCTGGGTAAAACTACATTTTAACTGAGAATTCTTTCTTGTTTTTGTTTAATACTGAAGCTTAACAAAGTAAAAACGCAAACTTTAATGAAAGTTCTTTATATAAAGCAATGTATATGAACGAGCAGATGTATTAAAATAATTTATATTCTTGATTTGTGGACTTCTAAATCGCAGTAAGTTCTAAGCATACCTGTCTGTTTCTGGAGAGGGTCTTCCTGTCAAGAAGTATGATAATCTCGCTAAGCCATTTGGCAAGTACGTCATATCCGGATTAATAAATACATTCTCGGTATTTCTTGTGAAACCTGGTTGGTTAAACCGCTTTAAAGACCTGCTGAATAATTGTATCTCTCGGGGGACCCATGTATGTCCAAACCTGTGTAATAAGAATGGAAAATTCAACAACAACACATTATTAAAACAACGTTTTTATATCATCATTTTCATATTAACGTTTTATTATTATTTTATTTTTTTCAACCATGTGGAAGAAAAACCTAAATTAAGAAACACGCTCTTCTGAGTAAATTCTCCGATTGCCAAAGAGGTATCAAATTCGGTGGATTTTTGATTTCTGATTTTTGACTTGTATAATAAAAAAAAGATTTTCATGTTTTTTAGTCCATTAATTAGGAATAAGACCTGTTACAAAGCCGATAATTTTGGTTATATCTTTTGAAGTTGTACTGCTTGTCATAGGTATATAAACTTGAGACATATCAGTACTCTCCTTAAAATGTTTACAGACACCGTAATAAAGTGATTTTAAAAATAAATACATTTACACATACAAATAAAGCTATTTGAAAGTGATGTCATTGCGTTATTGTTTGTTCTCAGTTATGTAACATTTTACATGTACAACTAAAATGTCATCATTGGGTCCACTGCAATTCTTGGTACACATCTAATATAAGTGTGAATTGAACAAATAGAAAATATCAAATTCAGTTTGGAAATCTGAATCTTCCTGTGCTAAAAGTAACTTTAAACTTTGTATTTGCAGACAAACCAGCATTTAGACATTGTATTTCAACTGGATCAATGCCTGTAGTATTTCTATCTCAGTTAATAACTTTAAGGGCCCTCCCTAAATGGGCAACCCCATTAATTTTCCAAGTCACAGATAACGCGATATTGTTTGATGGGTACCGAGACGTTAGTTATTGTACAGTGTGTTTTCACAATCGGATCATTGATTGATCTGCCTTTTCCGTTATTTCTACGAAAAAAACGCCGAGCGATGTTGCGTTGAGGTGATTTCAATATTACAGTTTACCTGTAAGCTATTCCGAAAGCGTTTACCAGATTCGGATTCGTCATGGGCTCGTACACGTATCTCGCAGAACTTCGTAGATTATTCTTTCGTAACCCAGTTCGTGACATAAACGAAGGTAGAAACTCGTCATAAACAATCTTCTGCATGATTGCGATTATAATCCTTCTGGTTTCTTGGAAAATGGTTTCCTTGTTGTCGAAAAATTCTGGACAAAACGTAAGAATAAAATACAAATTGAAAATGGAACATAGAAATAATACCAAGACGTTGCAAACATATTGGACTTATTGCAATAGTTAAAGGTTGCAAACGTAGAATATTTACATATCCTCGCAATCAGCTGATATCGTCTCTAATTTCTGTTTGCTGGTTAGATATTTTCTTTTATCTTTGTAAAAAAAATTGTCGCTTTTTAACATTAATTACTGTTCTCATATGCGTTTATTTGATGCATTGCGCATTAGTGTATAAGTGCCTTTTTACTCAGTACTTCGCCTTCAGTATTTCCTTAAATGATTTTCTTCGGAATTTCCTAAGATAATTTTAGATTAAAGTTAAGCTAAGGTCATGAACTTGCATGTTCTTATAGAAACAATCATTATGTAACTGAGTTATATCTTACTGCAGTAGTTTTATAAAATACAGGTAGTAGTAAATTCATAAATAAGCGGGGGGGGGGGGGGGGGGGGGGCAAAAAATTTATTATTAAAAAATGGCGGTAATAGATTTAAAAGAAAATGGCGGTAATGAATTTAAAAGAAAATGGTGGTATTAAATTTATGTAATAATTGCGCTTAAGTACGGTGCCCGTGAAGTGACATGTGATACATTTTTAGTTCGTAATTACGAAATACATTTCGTAAAAACGCAATAAGAATTCGAAAAAAAACGCAATAAGAATTCGAAAAAATGAAATAAGATTTCGAGAAAAACGAAATAAGATTTAAGATTTCGTGAAAACGAAATAACATTTCGAAATTACGAAATATTGATTATATTTACAGGCCAGGAATGTTTTATGTAACTTGATTGTGACATCCAAAAAGATATAGTCCGATATCAAGAACTGAGCCGTAGATTTACTTTTAGCTTATTGCAAAGCAATGGTAAAAACCGAGGAAAACCTAAAGGTCGTAGCTCAAGGGCCAAGTTCAGACTATAGTGGAACCATTTAAACGGCTCGTTTTGCCGTACATTTGTACTTGTTAAAATAAGAAATAAACACCTTTTATCTTTTCAGCAATTCGATTGTGCTCCTTCACGAAGAGATAATGGTATGATGTTAATGTTGGAATTTCGTTAATTCGAACATCGCCTGCAAAGACAAATTACAACGCTGATCAAAGACATCAGACATCAGTAATTCAACTTACATATTATAATACAGTCTTTAGAAATAAACTATCGTTGATTTACAGTGTATAACATCTTAAAAGATTTTTTCGGTGTCCTAAATTAGATTTCTTTTCATGGTGAACAAGAAATATTTTACCTTTGACATTTTACTAACTTAATGTAACGTTAAGCTCACTGCAGATATTCATAGAACATTTTGGAATTCAAAGAATTTCGTTTTAAATCATAGGCTCTGTGAACCTGTAACATTTCTTTTAAGTTTAGACTTTTCAAACGGTAATATACTTTGATAAAAAATGTAGCTAAATATCACCTGCAAAAGAACAGCGTTGTGTGGCGTTAGTCAGCCTACATGTATTATTGGGGTTGTCTAGAATTCGCTCCTGTTGTCCAAATATTGTTGTCTTCAAGCGGTATCCAATCCCTAAAGGAAAATAAGGACACACAAGGGTGTGGTTACGAAAATGTTTGTAGTTAAGTCTGCACCGTACAAGGTACATCTTCGCCGTACCAGATTACAATCAGATTACGTATCATTTTTATATTTTGGTTTTACTTTTATAGTTTAACCTAACTTAAGCCGTTTATTATTCAACAGCAAAGATGGTTATAAAATGTGACATGATTTCATCGTTGAAATATTGTGTTTTTTTGTAATGATTTGTAGCAAAAGACGCAATAAATGTTTTAAAGTGACATATTCAAAACAAGTGACAAATCTGAAATGAAATGTCATTTTGCAGATAACTCGCCTAAAACAAAATGTATCATGTAGGTCAGTCTGCGATCATACATTCAAACAAAATATATAATTGACAAATAGTTTTGAATATAACAAATTTCAAAGTGCATGTACATGGGTCCGAATCTAATGCATGTGTGGCTCTCTAATAGAAACGAGCTTAAAATCACTTATCTTACAATGTACTATTTCATACGAAAAGTCATTTAGATTTGGACATCCACTGCTGGTCTTAGAAAACACAATCTGGTGCAGACTTAAAATATATTTCGGTAAAACAATTCCCTGTAAGATTTAGACCCAGTAGCCTCGGCCCACCGAAGCAGTGCGTTTACTTACCATTTTCTCGTAGCTGTTCTTGTCTTTCAGCAGACGAACCATACACATTAGAAGCATCAATAAAAGATGTCAACCCGTTCGTCTGCTGCCTTACAGCCCGGCCGAACGATGTAGCTGGGGAAAAACACTTAATAAGTGGCTATAACTACGAGAAACACATAGCATTATAATTCATTGGCTTTTCGTCGACGAAAACATTCAATTTAGTTGATATTTCTTCAAAAGAAATATTTAATTTAGAAAATATTTCCTCGATGAAAATATCTAATTATTTCTTCAACAGAAGCATACAATTTAGTGAATGTTTCTTCGACACAAACATTCAAATTAGTGGGCATTTCTTCATCAGAAGTATTCAATTTAGTTGATATTAATTTTCGACGAAAACATTCAATTTAATGGATATTTCTTCGACAGGTCATGAGCACAATCATTTTTTTTGTTTCTTTTGTTTCGAATTTGAAAATACCTAGATCCAAAATGTAAAGATTTATATACTTCCTAACTAGAATAAAAGAAAAACTCTTTAAAGATTTTGACAAATGAAAGTCTAGCTTATATCATGTGCTACCTTAAAATAACTTCAGCGTTAAGTTTAAACTCA
>JAUMHA010390955.1:0-11824 GCA_032359765.1 Saxidomus gigantea
AAGCGGCAGGAATTAACCGTGGGTTCCGACGATGACGGAGAGAAGCGGCAGGAATTAACCGTGGGTTCCGACGATGCAGCGCCTTATACCAGATTCAGTTTAACAAATACAAATACATCTATCAAACCACTATACATAATTGCAAATCTATTCATGTCAATACTGCATTAGCTTTTCAAGAACTTATTTTATGTAAAAACAGTAAGTTCTGTTCGGTCAATAGCTATTCATAGCACGGGCCATATATACATGGATTGGCAACTTCCAAAGATCGATAAACGATACCGGGAAAGAATACACAGAATCACTTGCGCGCGCTCGGCGAGAGCACCTGTTCTTATGCTTTGATTATAAAGAAAGAAAAAAACGCGATATTTGATTTGATACAACGGTCGTGTATCTTTTTTAAAGATACTTCTATTTACGTATTCGACAATAGCTTAAAGGCGTCCATTGCGTTAAAATATTTCGTAATTGCATTTCGTTTTCGTTGGTTGGTGAAAAATCACTGTATCTTCACAAATCTTCAACAAAATGTCGAAATAAGTTTCATATTACGAAAAAGGCCACAGTTCGGAATACGACAACAATTACATTAAGAAAGAAAAATACAAACCATTGAGCAATAAATATTGAGAAAACACGATAAAAACTTATTTATTTCAAGCAATTTTCCTCGATTCATCTGTGTTCATAGCTAGTGCTCTCGTGTTTATACAATACCCTTTGAAAACGAAATTTATATTTGTATGTATTGTATTTGGATAGAGTAAACGTATTCATAGTGAGTACATTAAAAATATTGAAATGCAGTGATTAATCGCATACTCTCCCATGCGACTTAAAACCGGCATTGGTTTCTTCGATATGACAACCCAGAACCAGACAAGAGGGCCAAGATGGCCCAATCTCTCATATGAGACCTAATTATGACCATGTGTGACTAAACTTCAACCCTAAACTGTATATCATAAACACAAACATTCTGTTTGACCTTGACAAGACAAACATTCTGACTCATTTACATGATGATTGGCTATAAAATGTGACTTCTAGAGTATCAACAAGGTTTTCCTCGTAACTGACCTAGTGACCTCGTTTTTTATCCCAGGTGATCCACACAAACATTCTGACCAGTTGTCACGACGATAGGGTTGTAAATGTCATATGTATGGCATACACAAGGTTTTTAACAGGGTGACCTAGTTTTTGACCTCAGATGACCCATATTCAAACTCGACCTAAATTTCATTAAGACAATCATACTGACCAAGTTGCATGTGTCATTAAGAAAGTTGAATTTTTTCTTGCTCAAATTTTGCTTGAAAGTGTCATACTAGATACAAAATACAATGTTTTTGTATTTATAGTCGGTGTTAGAAGATTATGAAGAACATTAGCTAATAGCTATTAACCGACATAATAATAAGTTTCTTAACAACAAAAACATTTGACCTGAAAAGTAAAAGGTACAGATAAAATGGAGATACAATAGGCATTTAAAACAATATACATACAATATTATATTAAGAGTAATAACAATATTTTGGCATGCAGGAAAAAGGGATAACATCATTATATTTACACTCTTGGTTTTTAAAACATGTGTAAGTGGATCTACTCTTGACTAATAATAGCCTAAAAACTGCAATAAAATTACGGAAAATAAGATTTGACTCGCAAAATTGACACACAAGTGAATAATTAAGGAATTGTGTAAGAAATCTATTATCCGTTCAAATCAGATTTGATACTGTAATATAAACTAGTAGGAACATTCAAAACAAACATAACATTTATTATAAATGAACTATATCTCCATTTCGCCGGGAAATCTTTATTTCGCTGTTTATACTTACTAAAAAGTTGTTATACTATGCAGGGGAATTAGCCGCTGCGTTGAAGTTTTGTACCGTAATTGGTGTGGATTTTATCCTAAGCACACGTGTTACTTCCTTTTCCGGTCGCCATTCTTCTTGAGAGACAGGTAAAATGTGTTCACTCATATTTTTTCAAATATTGAAATAAAATACGTATTGAAACATAAAACTTGCAGAATATATTCTTTTTTAGGTACAGCCCGTTATAATCCGACAATGCAGAACGACGCAGGTGAATTTGTGGACATGTACGTCCCACGAAAATGGTAAGCATTCTGTCGGCTATTTTTACAAATTTTCTACATCTACGGGAATACTCTTTACAATCATTTCTGATCATTGCTGAGAGGTCGGGGACCGATATGTTAAAAACGAGAAGGCTATGGATTTTTTAGAACGATCAAGCTATACTGGTTAGAGTCATATTCCCGGACCAAAATGATACATTTTTTGAAGCTGCTGGTTTTTTTAAAACAAAACTGGACCAAATTTTCACCATACATACCTCATCCCTTCCTCCACAAGACTATGTTTGCGTTTTTGTTTTGTGACAACTTCCGTTATTCTAAATGAGATTCCAAAAGGGGTATACTTTAGGTGCTTTTCACCTTAGTCTAGGATACATTTTCGGACACTTTGGAATTTAGTTTATTTTTGCGTTAAATAATGTCTTTATTGTATAATTACACATTCAGTACAGTTGACGGCCACGCTATTTTAGTAGTGGAAAATCCTGGATATGACGTCACAATAAAACCTATATAGCGTCTTCAATCTTTTTTAAAGTTGATTATAATTCCAAAACATTTTCGGAGCAAAAATTGTAAATGTAGTTTTAAGAGGTTTAATGCGTTCTTGTATTGAATTCTATGTTCGTCTGCGATCAAGAACAGTGAAGCTAACAATTTAAAATGCACGTTCACTGCCTCTTCAAAATGTTGCATGATGCTTATGCGCAGTTATACCGTTATCCCAAAGCATGTTTGCAGAAAAAATGTTGTGCAAGTAAGTTTTTTGGGGCATTTTTGTTGTCATATACTCACCAGAAACAAATGAGTGTTGTTCAACTGTCAAAAAGCAAGAGTTCGAATGATTGCTTGTGCTGGATCAAAACAATACGTTAAAATAAATGGGGGTGTCCGGGTATAGTTCCTGACCAGGAATATGACTCTAAGCAGTATCATCAAATTTGGTCAGTTTTAGACTCTAAGTGACCTTACCTTTGAAATATTATACCATTTAATGATTGAAATACAAAGTCTTGCCGTCTGCTATTTAAGCATGATCGGTTTCACAGTACAAAATAAACAATTGGGGGGGGGGGGGAAAAGCCCAGTGTTGGATTCGAACCCATGGTTCACCTGTCATAATGCTCCCAAGTTCCAACTGGAGCGAGTACAGTATCTATAGATAGATAGATGGCCCTCGCAAATATCCCTGGCAAATATAGTCCTATAAATATGCTGTCACATATCTCATTTGGCATGTAATCTTTCACAATATTCTTATATTTAACATTTTTTATGATATTTGACGTCGCATCATTTTTGTAAGATTTGCTTAAGCACATGTGCCAAGAAACTTTGGCGTGCAAAAATAACAACTTTAAATGGAATTGAAAATTTCATGCAATCAAACGTTATGTTTGTCTAAAAGATCATTAAAAATCTATCTAAGTGGACCAATATGGAAAGTTGTCTGAACCTTTTCTAAGAGAAATCCTTTAGTATTTCCTTCTGATGTCTGATATCACTCAACATTTTCTAATCGCCATGCAACATATCCAAGGTGTTCCAAAGCAATCGGTTAACGGTTATTAACCAGTGCATTGCACAAACTTTATATAGATGAATGTCCACCTTTATGCTAACGTATGATCAGACTTTGTTTTGGAACAAACTGTTACTTTACGAAATTCTAAATGATAATACAATATTTTCTTACATTCAATTTAGTTCACTCAATATCCTTTCATTTTGCTTCATTTCTTACACATCTTGTAAAATGTGTTAAAGGTTCATTACTAAGACCAAAACGAATTTTCTTTTAAATCTGGAATTGTAACAAGGAAATAGTTTGAAACTAGCTTTTAAAACTTAACAATAGCTGTGGAGTAATCCGAGTATTTCCCTGTTTGAAATACTGCTGTAGAAAAACGAGTTAATGTTTTTGTATTTCCTTAGAATGACATGGGCGGTCTTTTTGTCCTACTCTCGCTTTATTGCATGTTGTAAACAGTCAGAGATATACGTTGCACATCATTGAAAGTAAAGTTCTTGCAACTATAATTCAAAATAGGCATGCTTATTCATGTAAAACCTATTTACCAACTCTTTCTGGGAGACTTCTGGAAAATTTGAGGACACTGGGTCAGAGCTCAAGGTCATAATGACATTGCCTTAATTTAAAAATTGTTTTCTCTCAGTAACTCAGGGATTTCCTGCATTTGCATTTTCCATGTCCCAGACTCGTTTATGACTCCAAGGACTCGCATTTACTAAGGACCACGAGTCTTTGTAACTGACTGATTTGATTTGAGCGTAACATAATATTTGGTTCTTTTGCCCTTTGACTCGTAAATGCTACATGTATCTTGCAAGCATTTTATTGTAAAACAAAATTAGGTGTACTGTTCCTCAAACAAAACAACATTCACCAACACATGCTTGAAGGAGGAACAGATGCAATAACTGACCCAACTGTGAACAATTCAAATCTGTAAATTCTAGCGTTTCAACAGGGAAAATTGAAAGTTTTTGTCAGAATAAGTATTGTCTAGGACTCCTAAAAAAGCAACGATGAGTCCTGGGACTTATATTGCAAAATAGCATGATAAATCCCTGTACCTTAAAAAATGCTTTGAGCAATGTTCCTCAAACCTCTTTGGAGTACAGCTTATGGAGAGTTAATGATCTTCTGGTGGCATAAATGTTTTACAAATTGGTTATTTCAAAGGCGTGTTTGTGATTCATTTCAGATGTCATACTCTTATATTTAATTGGTATAGTTCATGTTTCCAAAGTGGGCTAAAAACTAAAAGCTTTTAAAACTTTTAAAATGCGCTTGTTGCATGCAGACACTGTTGTCAGTTTCTGCAATACAGCTGGAAACTTCTAGTGTGTATGTTACTCTGAGTTTAGTAAGCAAAGCACCTTTAAGACTGATTTTGAAGAAGTTTTGCAATTTACTTTCCAGCTCAGCAAGCAACAGGATTGTTGCAGCCAAAGATCACGCTTCTATCCAAGTCAACTTTGCAGATGTAAGCTTATTTTCACTTTACACTCACTTAGTCTACATTAGTTCATACATTGTATGTTTGTTGTATCAGATTGCAATTTTACAGCCGGTATTTAAGTTACTACAGAGATAAAACAAAATATACCCAATTACCCATTCAAATTTTATATGCTTGCTGTTGAAGGGATGTGTTCTGTTATAGCCTTCGGTTGGTGGTACCTACCAAGTTGTCAGCTTTCAATCTTAAGTCGTCATCAGACATGCTAATTATTGGTGCTATATCTCATTAAAATCAAGAACCATACGGTTTAAGCAAGAAGTTGTTTAAATTAAAGAACTAAGGATAGGTGATGGCATAGATTGAAGTGAAACCTTTGTGATGTCTACCTACAGGTTGATGAAAGGACAGGAAGAATGACTGGTACATACAAAACATACGCTATCTGTGGACCAATCAGGAGAATGGTGAGTATATATCATATGATGATTTTAACTTCTTGCATAACCTACATTGTACTTTTGAACAGGTTTACCCTCTGTTTGTGCAATAGATCTAGCTCCTACAGTTAATAGAAAATGTCTATGTGTTTTTTAGAGGGCTTCTGCATTATAAATTATGATACATTGTAAAAATCTGCTCTGTGAATGTGAAACATACCAAAAATCTGTACTGTGACTGAGTGTGATACATAACAAAAATCTGTACCGAGTATGAAACATACCGAAAGTCTAAACTGTGAGTGTGATACATTCTTAAAATCTGTACAGTGTGTTACTTAATGTTTATAGAGATTTTGTAACATTTCAGGGAGAATCAGATGATTGCTTAATCAGATTGGCAAAAAGGGATGGCATAATTGCAAAGTAAGAGGTTTTAGATTAATAAGTTTTCTCCCTTTACTTACAAAACTGAGAATACTTACGGCTATGTTCAGAAATGTTCCCCGACTTGACCTCCATCAAGGAAGGGTCCGTTACTTGCTATTCATTGGTCAACTGATTATTAAAGTTAATCAGATTTGGTTGACTTATTGCTTTAATTATTCACTGGCCAATCAGGTCTGCCTAACGGAGTCCAGGTTGAGTCGAGGAACGTTTCTGAATATAGCCATAAGTCGAAGCTCGTTATTTAAACAGTTGAACAGTCTGGTTAATTCTGGATCATCCGTTGTATATGTGCACTTCATATGTTCTGTAAACCATCATCAGAAATACATGCAAAATACTAAAGGGCGTTTAATGCCAACTTTTTCCGTATAATATAAGAAACTTTCAACCTCCAAAATCTGCAAGGCTGTTTTATGGGAAGTATTCAGTCTTTAAAAAAATGATGGTCAAAAATAAGATAAGAAAATGTGCAACCTCTGTTGATATTTGAACCATATCAACACCTATCAACAGCATCTTAAAGTCCCAGGATCTTTTTGAATTTACTGACGTTGTAAAATAAATATACTGATAGGATAATGATAGAACCATGTTCTATTCACTCTAAAACAATGTTGAAATTTTCATTTCTTTTGTATTCAATATATATACTATATTTCTAACATTAACATTGATTTAAAAAGTAACGTTATGGCTGTTTTTGATACAAATAAAGGTCATTTCTGAGACTGATGGTAAGACATCTTTCTTGGTAAAATAAGAACTACCTCTCAATGTGGTCCTTGGACTTTTAAGGACATGCATTTCTTATGCTTCTGCATTTTTTCTGTTTCAGGAACTTCTGAAGTGTGGCTGTCCCTATGCTCTGTACAAAAGAAAAAAAATAAATGTGTAAAAAAAAATGTTTTTACATGTTGTTATATTGAATGTTGTTATTATACCCCCACAAAACGAAGTTTGGGGGGGGGGGGGTATATAGGAGTGAGCTTGTCGGTCGGTCTGTTGGTTTTCATGGTTTCCGGATGATAACGCATGAACGACTTTACCCTTTTGAATAATTTTTGGTACACACATGCAACTTCATGAAATACAGGTCAAGTTCAACTTTGGGGTCAAAGGTCAAGGTCACAGTGACTGAACTGTAAAACAGTTTCCGGATGATAACTCATGAAAGGCTTGACCGATTTTAATAATTTTCGGTACACAGCTGCTGTAACATCATCAAATACAGGTCAAGTTCGACTTTGGGGTCATAGGTCAAGGTCACAGTGACTCTGAACTGTAATGTAAAACAGTTTCCGGATGATAACTCGTGAAAGTCTTGACCGATTTAAATAATTTTTGGTACACAGCTGTAACATCATCAAATACAGGTCAAGTTCGACTTGGGGGTCAAAGGTCAAGGTCACAGTGACTGAACTGTAAAACAGTTTCTGGATGATAACTCGTGAAAGTCTTGACTAATTGAAATATTTTTCAGTACACAGCTGTAACACCGTCAAATACAGGTCAAGTTCGACTTTGGGGTCAAATGTCAAGGTCACAGTGACTCTAAACTGTAATGTAAAACAGTTTCCGGATGATAATAAACCTATTAAATTGAACAATAATTGATAATTTCTAACCTTACACATTTTGTATGCTATTAAAACAATACATTTACACAAGTTATTGTATAATAACTCAACTCTATGTCCTTGTGGCCATTCCTTTCTATGGTTGCCATACTTCTGTGACGAAGCTGTATTGTGGGGGTATAATTCGTCACTCTTGTGACAGTTCTAGTTTTTCCTGTTTCTGTAAGAAAACTATAAACATTTTCTTTGAAACCACAAAGCCAAAAGCTTGTATGATAGCCAATGGTAGCCATGTGAGTTTCATATCATGTATGGTAAGGTACAGCAGCAGATCCTAGAATGCCAGCAAGAATATGACAATGAAGGGTGTGAGGTACAGTCATGCACACTGCCTATTACTAGGTCTCCAACAACCAAAAGGACGATCAATAAAGTAAAAGATTGAAGTGAGATTTCATGAAGACAGAAGTAAACAAACTGAGGCAAAGCCCCAGTCCCAGTAAGTATGATTTATCACCTATGTAGTACTCGGACTGAAATACTTTGAATGTAACAAAAATAATTGAAAATATTTGAAAGTATATTGACAAGAAGTGCTTTGAAACTACAGTATATTTATGCGTTTCGTGCATTCTGTAGATACCAAGAGACGCATAACTTTGAGCTAAGTCAGGATCTACATTCTCTGGCTATTCTGGTTTCAGCTGTGTTACATATTGCTCTGGTAAGTCCCTGACATGGAGTGTTATACAAGTTACATTCTATGCACAATGTGTTTATATGTTAAAATGAAGAAACTGCATTTTTGCGTAAAAAAATGTTTAGACATTGCATGAAAACAACTTTCTATGGTAATAAGACGCTGGTTTGTACTTGTGACTTTATGGAAACTGACTAGCCTTAAGCCAGCAGTAATATTTCAGACAGATGGCAATAACTTCTGCCAAATTTAACAGATTACATCCAATCCACTCGCACATCATCTGAAGCAGAAGAAATGTCTCAACCCTTTCACAGCTAATGGAATACTTTACAGAATGGGCGTACATTGTTCTAACCCTTGTGTTAAATATACATGACAACACTGTCACTGTGAAATTTTATACAATGATTTGTACCACCCATAATTCATTCATAAAATAGTTTATGTTCATCCACATTAATTCTTTTTTCAACCGGTGAGACCTGTTCCAAAAGGGGGCAATAAAAAAGCTGTTGACCATTTTCCCGTAAAGTAGGGTTATTTCACATATGTTAAATTTAAATCTTTTCATAATTATACAATATTGCACTTTCAATAAAGTTATAAATTAAATATTAAAGATTCGAACTTACGCACAAGCCATATTGCAAGTTTCTTTTGCATATGCAAATTCTCACAATTTTCTGAAAATTTATATGGCTTTGTGATGTATTAACTTGATGCAGATACAGTCAAACCTGTGGTCAGGGACCACTGGATGGAAGAAGGTAAAAAGTGAACTTCATTTACAGGACTGGTGATCTTGATTCATAGGTGCTTTAGTAGTAGATAAACACTACTGTGTTTAAATTGAGGTCTTTTACATATTTCAGGATTGTATCTGAAGTTAAAGGGAAACAATCCTGTGCAACATTGGCATTGTCTCCAACTCTGTCATTGTATCACTGATGAGAGTTGAAGAAACATCGACCAAAGACAAGATTGATTTCCAAAAGGCATGAAATTTATATTTGTAACAAAGATTGCATTTCTATGAACAAATGTTTAAGTAAAAATTATATTTGACTTAAATATACCTTTTAATTGGCTAAGTTTGGTCACTCTCAAGAATTTTGAGATTCAGGATCTTGATACAGGAGAGATAACTCTCTTAAAAAGATCGTATTGTGTCGCTTTTTTTCTCGATCTTAGAATTACATGTATTACTTGAAAGATATTTCAGGGTCATTTTCAGTGTTCTGATGATAAGTTTAATCACATATTTTGAGAAATAATTCATGAAAACACCACGAGTATCATAGTAACTTTCTTGTGCTGGCATATGACTCTTGTTCAGTACTTATACTCTGTCTAAGGATTGCCCAAGTTTTACATATATTTGTACCATACTCTGGAGTTAAATTTTAGGGCCAGTTTAATGTCAGAGCCACCTGTTGTAGTAATGTTATATAAATTATTGTAAATTATTATAAATCATTTTTAAATGTGTCATAGGTTATGATAGGTTATGATAGATAGGGTATATTCTTGATACACACAAAAGTACCAGATGGCTGTGATTATTTTATGGATAATAAATTGCCATACATGACTGTGTGTGAATCTTGCAATTCCTATTGAAATTATCAGCCAGTTTTAATTCTACCCGGAACTGTTTTGTAGAAAATAACTTGAAAAATTAGCATCATATTCAAATGTAAATTAATTATATTTAAATTTATTGTAGTATAATGACATTACTCATTTTCAGTCATGAATGATTATGGATAATGAGCGAAATAATGTACAGTTAAATGTCGAGTAATGAGTCATGTTTTGCACGTGCAACTTACTTAAATGCAAAAATAAATGCCAAAGGAAACAGCTAATTTGTAGCAGTGTCCTAGTATACAAGATTAATTGGACCTTGTATTGTGGCTGTATCAGGTTCAAATCTGGAAAAAGACAGAGTTGATTCAATATTGTATAAAGTAGTAATAGTTGCATGCTTCACATTTTTCATGATATTGGGGTTTGGGGGGGAGGGGGGTGATCATTTGCCCTTCAAAACATGGTTAGCATAGTTATTTGTACAAACATTGTACATATCTATGCATACTGATTTTTGGATGTTCGCAAATGCATAGTAGTGTTGATACATCTATAGATCTCAAAAATGTACCATTTAATGAAAATTTGTCTCCATGAATTCAGATGCACATACAGTAAACTCCGCTTATAACGAACTCCTTGGGACCATTTAAATGTGTTCCTTACATCCGGAGTTTGTTATATCCATATAATTATAATTTTCATATAAAATAAAGAAGAAAAAAAAAACTCGGGCAGAGAAAAATTTTATCCTTATATCCGGAATTTCGCTGTATATGAAGTTGTTTTATATGGAGTTAACTATACCAAGAAATTTCTCAACATCTTTTTTTACATGAGGCTTTAACAAAAGATAAATTTAGGTTGCAAAGATAATGATTTCTTGTTGACCTTGTATAACGGCCGGTGGTCCTCCAGCAAGCGATATAGCACCATCATGGGCCTTTTGTTTTTAGTAGAATTTGCAACCAACTAGCATAACTAAGGGGAAAAGGAAATGGTTAAAAAAAGGCTAAATAAGCATGACTGTTTTAAAGCCATAAATTGTTTTATGAATAAATTGATCACCAAAAAATCAAATTATAGGCATATAAAAAGATGATACTTGCTCTAAAATTGAGAAAGATCATATTCCCATGTTGTTACAGGATGGGTCTGTTGCAGTGGATACCGTGACAAAAGACAAATTAATAGCATGTGTGTGATGCCATAAAAGTTAAGGGCTGATAAATGGATAACTTTATTTCAACAAAACACCTGTCTGAAGTGTCAAATGGAATAGTTCAATGCACTGTTAAGCTGCAGTTAATTTGTTTTTATTAGGTAAAGACATGAAAAAAGATCATTTAATGTCATTGTTCCTATGGTGTTGATGTTTGATAGTCAGGACAAGTCAGCACTTGTAAAGAAAGGTAGGGTGGGTTTTTATGGTAAAAATTTGTCTAAACTTTGAACTATAATTGTGAAGATTGAGGGAAGTGGGAAAACCATCAAATACAAGTAACGTTATAAAGTTAGATGAACAGATCACACTGTGGTGTATATGGCAGGGGTTGCAGATCCCACAAGCAGTCACTGTGTTTAGTTACTAAAGTAGTTTGATAATAAGTTTACAATAAGCACAAGTTTTTAAAAACTACCCTCCCTGTATGAAGAATACCAGACATTGCTTTCAGGATTTGCAGATAAACTTTTCATAGCTGGGATTCGAACTTCTGACCTTTTGCTACCAAGGCAGATACCACTAGAACAAGGGAAACAGTATATCTTGAAACTAAAATTTACAAGACTTATAGATATACTTTACATACCAACAAACAAAACTTGAAACAAAACTTGACAGGACTTGCATGTAGACTTTACATAATTATTTAGAGACAAAACTTGACATGATTTGCAAATAGACTTTACATTATTATCTAGAGACAAAACTTGACATTATTTGCAAA
>JAUMHA010390966.1:0-11824 GCA_032359765.1 Saxidomus gigantea
CCTAATATCCTGGAAATTTGTCAGAAAGGTTGTTTCTATGATTTCTAGCTCAAGTTCGAATATGGGTCATCTTGGGTTAAAAACTAGGTCACACAGCCCAAATATGAATAAACCTTGTTAACACTCTAGAGGTAACATTTTCAGCCCAAGTATCCTGGAAATTTGTCAGAAAGGTTGTTTCGATGATTTTTAGCAACTTTGTTAAAAGCAGTTGTACTCGGGTGAGCGATAAAGGGCCATCATGGCCCTCTTGTTTAATTATCTATGCTCCAATCTACTCGAGAATCCGCTATCGAAGATACGTAACGATATTCTTTTGTTCCTTTAAGTAAATTTTGTCTGAAAACGATTCTCTAACAAAACAAAACGAACCCCAAAACAGACAGATACAAAGCTCGCTACTACATACAGTAATCTAACAACAATAAATGCGCGCGCGCAGTACAGGTTCTATACAGTGCTCAAATGCGAATAAACGTCCCAAAGATAGTTTCATCACGTGATATACAGCACATGATCTGTTTGGCGCGGAAATTGCTCCACTTCGTACTATTTGTTCGACTTCGGACTATTTGTTTTGGCGGAGTTGCTTGTGGTTTTTTTTTAAACTCGTATCTCCGAAATCCGTTTATATTAATTAACAACTTAACATGTTTATCGATACTGCAACATAATGCCGAATATACCAATAATGGCTGGCATGCAATTCTTAAATTGTTAGGTTAAGTACTTATACTTGCAAATATTTTTTGCTTTTGAAGCTACAAATGTACTAATGTCGCTTTTAGTTTTAGGGAATGTCTCTTTAAAGTATTTCCTTATAAAGTTATCAATAAGACAAATGAACGTTGGGGCGGCACTGGGTTAATTCTTACCCTAAAGGCACACTTTAAATTACTTGATAGAAGACAACCACATTATGATACACACCAAATATCTAAGTTCTAAGCCTTACTGTTTCTGAGATAAATGTTTCATAAATTGAATGATTTAAATAGCGCTTGGAAGAGCTGCATACAAGGAATATCCCTGCCATGTTTCATCGACATTGTCCACGTGGTTTCAGAGAATGATGTTCTGTTTGAAGGCAATGGTGGACGGACGGACGCCGGACGGTGAATAATTTTAATAGCTCATCCTGGCACTTCGTCCCACGTGAGCCTGGCACTTCGTCCCCGGTAATATTACAAAATGTAAGAAAAGGTTTAATTGTATTGAGATGGTATATTATGAAGCAAAGAAGACCTAATACTTTTGTAATGGAACAATGATATGCACAACAAAATTAGGGACACGCAATTTGACTAAATTCACTACAGATACTGTAACTGCAATATATGATTGGCGCATAAACAAAAACACGCACACACACGCATGTACACCGCACGCACACACACACGCACCCATGGTTTTTTTTATTTGGGTTTGAATCAACAATGGTAGCTTTTACGATCCATAAAGGGACATACCCCCTTAAAGGGGCACTCCCTACAGCAAACATATTGTATTCTCGAAACATAGATTATGTGTTCAATGAATATAAAATGACAAATAAATACTATTTCAAAGAAGAACCTATGGTAAAAAATGCCTCATTTTACCACAATTAATCAAAATAGAGGCTTTCTGTAATAAATTGCATCCACCAATTAATTATACAACAACTCAACATAGATTATTGAATGATTGCGGTACTACAGTATATTTTAAACCGCTGACTTTATCGATAATGACTGGGAATGCATAGCTGAAACTTTTAGGTTATGTTATAATACTCTTCTACTATTAATGTTTTGGAAAGTATTTAGTTTGACATCAGTTAAAGGATACGTATTTTTAAAGGGAAATTCCCAAATAACCTCTAAACCATAAATAATGGAATCTTTGGAAGTATCATAATTTAACTAGGGGCGTAGCTAAGTAAAAACAATTTGTAGGCACAATTGTCATGCTGTCTACGGGGGATTGGGGGCATCCCAAATGAGATTCTATATCCTAAAGCATTCTGTGGCATATTTTGACTACAAATAAAGACCGCAATTACCGTTAGTTTTGTCACGGTAAAAGTGTTTTCTTTACATGCGTTTGCTCATAAAAATCTCAATCAACAATAGTTAACAACAGTTATGTACATTCCCAACAATCATATACACATCTGAACAAAAATTATAAAGCATCGCTAGGATAATTCTTGAAATAAAGCTTTAGGCTGACGGAGGTGAAAGCAACAGTCAAACTCTTCGAGGAGGAAAAATATACTCTCGCCACACAGCAAACAGTAACCACTGCTATCACAGTTTTGAACAAAACTATACAGTCAAGTAAAAGAAAATTCCTAAATGCTAAAATTGCGTTAAGAATATTCAAATTGTAAAAATTCCTAAAAATCGAGAGACAAAAAATTACTTTTATAAACTAGCTAAACCAACAAGAAAACAGAGTGAATAATTTTTTTGAAATAAGAAAAATGTAGGATTAACAGAAATAATGTGTTATGTGTGTATACTTGAATGGTCAAAAACTTTATCTAAGTCAAAAATTTGGTGAAAACTCAGCAATTCAGTGACAATATGTACCTTAGTGCACTGGCTGGTTGTCAAACATGGCTATTATAATATGAATAGTAAAATTTTCTTCTTTATTTTTTGGTGCTATTGAATAAACTCCGAAGTAAAATACAGCCAATGTTAATTTGGTAAAATTTCTTACACTCGGCGGCAACAACTCCGAGCAATTTAGTTTGTTTTTTATCGCACTCGACCAAAATATTAGCAAGTACACAAAGTGATTAATCTGGTGACAACCGGAGAAAATAATCAGATAAAAAAGCGTGCAAAATTTAGTGAAGTCCACGCAGTTGATGATCACGTTGAGCGTCCGTCTCTGGAATACGGCGTATATAAAAATAGTTTATTCATTTCATTTGGATTTCAATTGTATATACATGTATATTAGAGTTTACCTGCGGCTAAATTACAAAATGTACCATGCAACTTACGAGTTTATGTTTGTTAAACGTGCATTAACTATACGCCTTTCACTTGATTCAACAATTTTCCAACCATATACTGGGGATTTTATGCAATATTCTCTTTAACTTCCTCGAATTTTTCATTCGTTGATAAGATTTTACGCATTTATTTTTTTTAAAACTTCCTTGATGCTCTGGTTTAAGGTATACAAAGTTAAATACAAAATTAAATATGAAAAGGACAAACACTAGCCTACTTCACAAGACACCACCGCTGTTGAGTTTTGACAAAATGTTATTTTACTTTTATTTGTTAATATCAGTTCATAGCATAAGGGCAATACCATATTGCATGCCTTTGAGTCAGATAAGTTTGTGCTGTAACTGAATAAATTTATTTTTTCAAATATTCCTCAGGGAATGATAAGTATAATTGCAATATGCAGTATTGCCGAAGATTTGAATTAAAGAGTTGTTTTGAATAAATTAAGTTTCATTGTTGAGCAGTAAATGTTCTATTCATCACCCGAGTTCTATGATAATAGATAACGTGAATATATCGCATTCATTTCAACAATAATTTTAAAATATTTGCTTCCAATTGTGACTGCTTGATGAAAAATATGTGTCACTTAAAAGCAATTTTCTGCAATATATAGTCTAAGTGAGCAAACTGGGATGCTCATTTCTAGCAGGTTATCAAACATATTGTCAACAAAAAGTGTAGAGCCTAAACACAGTATTAAAATCAACTTTGTGTAGGAGCACAGACATTAGCACCTAAGCTCAATTTTGCACCAGTGAACTTCAACCGTTTCAAAATTTTGCAATTTCACGCATTATCTTTATGATTGCAGACGCATAGTCACTATAACTATTATATGCTTCGACGAAATGAACAGCATTTGTGTTTCATATAAAATGTACAGACCAACTTTCCTTTTAATGATTATATCAGATGTTTAAACTATGCAGAGTTAAGGGCTAATTGCCCACCTTTGCAAAATTAGAAAAAAGGCATAAGCGTAAATGAAATATTTCATTGTTCCATTATGCCCTATCAAAGTGTACATGTAGCATTCTTAGAGTAGAGTGTATACATGTACATTATATATATATATTCCATCCTGTATATTTATAATAAGTATTATTTTTTCTTACATACTTACATTATATTTATACTGTACAGTTTTATAAAACACCATTTATGTCAAACAGACTCTGCATACTCTGTTTATGCAGTACAGTTTGGCCATTTATGTCATACTGATTGCTTAGTGTTATAATGACATTTTGGTTTCATTCTGTCTTATCAGTGTATTATGCAAGATCACATAACTACTGTTTATCACAGGACCTTAATGAAACCTATAGTAGACCCAAAAAAACCTTTTTCATTTAAAGAAGCAGTTAAATTCTGTGAGAGGATGCATATTTTCGTGCCTACCTTACAAAATGATTTCCCTTCCATGTATTACAAGTCAATTTTGAAACCAAATTTTAATTAGTTTAGTTTAAACAATATGTATTCTCTAAAATACATTGTATATATATATATACATAGTACAAAGGCGTAACCAATATAATTGGAATCTGAAAACAAGCTTTCAGAGAAAACTTATTTTAATTTATTTTCCGGGTAGATCACTATTTGACGGCAGTAATGTTTACTATTCGGCACAAATAATTACTCATACTTAAATTTCGCATCAGATAGTTTCTGTTCTGACTTTATGAAGAGATAATAATCTGAAAAAAAAATAAATTTGATTGAATTATAATTTTACAAGCCCAGTAACTGCATACGGTAATAAGTTGCTTCACTCACTTTTTTCTAGTTTAAAAATCATATTCATACATTGGACGAAATGGAAAATGAATTAAATGGGCAAATTAAAAGTCATAAAATATTTGCATGAGTTGGACGACGGGCGGTACGTTCACCGTGCAATATCTCATTAAAATGGATCATGTTGGCGCTCTAACTTCCTGTATAAAAGCTTTTACTCAGACAGATTTTTTTCGTCAATGGTTTTTCTTTGAAATTGTATTAATTTATCATTTTGCACTCATTGAACACATAATCTATGAGAATATAATCGGCTAGATGAAGGGTATGTCCCTTTAAATATCTGAAAAGATAACCAGTTTGTTGTATTGCAGTTTATCCTTTAAAGCTGCTCGCTCTCAGTTACCGTTGAAAAAAATATAATTTTTAAAGATTGACATAATTATACATAAATATATAACTAAAGGCTAGAATCAAATTATAACCAAAAATCTAGGTAGGAATTTGCAGAAATCGATTGAATATGTCGGTTGCACGGCACCGCTGCACTATATGCTTATATTGAAATTTCAAAAGCGTTTGCAACGCTTTTGAATCTGGTAGCGTTTTTTTTAAATTTAGAGATATTTAGAGATATACGTGGCAGGAATTTATACTGGAGCCTTTTTATATGACTATATGTTCTAAAATACGTTATAAACTTACAGTTTGAAGTACTTTATTTTTTACCAAAATCTGAGAGCGAGCAGCTTTAACACAAAAATTAATCAATTTGAAACTAATTGTAGCACTTCATATACTATAAGGCGCGCCAAATGTTGTTTTTTCTATTTGTTTGGAAATGACGGCGTCTTAAATTATTCAGTCACATCACCCACCAAAATAAAACTTAGATATAAAATGCAAACTCGTAACCAAGGGAAGATACGCTAATATACCTCAAACAACATGTCGAAGTATTGTAGCCAGACCCAATCACTGCATCTTGGTACGACTGTATGTCATTATATAAAATAAATGTAAACATTGACCGACTTAGTAACTTCATCTCAAATGCGATTAAGGTATAGGAAAGAGAGGCAATAGGTAAAACTATCGTGTATGGTTTTAATCATGACTACGGTTAATGTATTTTGCACGTTTGCAACAAAACTTTCAAACACCGATATTTTTATCCAAATTGCGTACCATTAGATAAGCAGATTCATAGTTTTGCAGTTTAATATTATTTAACTATAAGCCGCGGCTTATAACTGAGGTGTTTACAATTACGTTGCGTAGATTTGGGGCAACCAATTGTGACCACCAATATAGCCTTATTAACCACCAAATGTACTAATACAGTAGTTATGAAACAAAAACTTTAGCTTTGCTTTATATCAAATAGGAATTACAATTTATTGTACAGTATAAATCATAGTAAAATTGTGTAGATTAAATAAATTATAAAATCATTCCACTATGAATAAATCACAAATGATAAATGAAATTTATAAAAAAAATTAAGCATTACAAAAATTGTCTTACAGGTAATATTTTCAGAATATAATGACACAAAATGATGCATAAACAAAGTCACAGTTAACGATCTCGTATAGCATAGTCGTGTACAGTTAGCCATCTACAGCCACCATTGACAAATCCGTGACTTAACTTGGATGAAGCAAGTGATAACATAGAAAGAACAAAATTAAACTACCGTTACGCTATGTACTATTAGCACTACATTGCTAATTTCGTATACAAAGTAATATGATATTGAATAAATCAATTTACAAAATTAATGATGTGCTCATATTGTACTCTGTGTAAATTTTAACATTAAATGTACATGCACTCGGCATTAATTTGCCAGATAGGGAGTGAGTCGAACAGACACTTAAGTAAAGTGAGTTTTCTTCAACCAGTGTTTCTATAAAACCCTTTAATAGTGGGTAAATCTTTATCGAGCTTAGTTAGCAGCATTTTTGCTTGAACAACAGCATCAACGCTAGAATTTGCTAAAACAATATTTTTTACACTTGCTGTCCATGTGTTATGATAGTTTGATATTTTACGGTGCTTGTTGTCTATGTAGACATGTGGAATACCTAATATTGTAGAAAGAATGTGTCCATGAAGTCGATCTGTGATCACAATTCGACCTCTCTGTAGAAATGTCATGCCGTTGGCTGTCATGAGAAATATATTTTCCATCGGTGAAGTACCTGCCGGTGTTTTCCAGTTTAACCAATCAGATACATGCATACGATAACCAGCTAGTGGTGGAGGTGCCTTATATGATGGTGATTCTTTGTCTGTTCGTCTAATCCAAAGAATATCATGTGTTGGAAGCATATGTCGGGGAACGTAGCCAATTTGGTAAGCCATGTCGGGTGACAATAACGAGTGCACTTTTGGAAAAAGATATTTTCCACGTTCATAAGAATGTTTGTCTCTCCAAACAAATGTCAGATTCGTGTGCGAAGCATACAGCTTTTCACAAAAGTCAGTATGAGATTGTGACTCTGTATACGTAATGCCTTGAGGAAACATAACAATATGAAATTCCAGAAAAAGTGGAATCTCACTTGCCCGCACTGTATCAGAGTTGGCCCAAGCCATTATATTGCCTCCACCTTGGAAAAGAATGACAAGTTCCTCATTTGAATATTTGAGACTTAAATTGTGAGCTTTGTTAACATTTTGGACACAAGAGTAGGCTGCACACGCAAACACTACGTCGATATTGAGCTTACGCAGAAGGATGATTTCTCCAACTGTTATTGCGGAGTCACCTTTGTTTTCGAATGGAGCGTAATCAAATAGCATAGCATACTTATATTTTCCTAACAGAGACTTAAAAATGTTCATGTGTACTCGTTGGGCTTCGTTGATAACATCAGACCTGGTAGTAAGCAATGCAGAAAGCTTATTCGCTTCTTCAGGGTGTTTAACAAGGTCAGTCACTAAGAATTTATTTATACTGAAGTTAAGTGGTTTGGATAATGAAACATTCTGGTTGGTAGTCGCTGAATACGGAAAGATACACTTATGACGATCACCCCAACTGTTATTTCTTTTTGTAGAACCATGTATATTCATTCTCCATAAAGACAATATGAATACAACACAAACCAGTGTGGTCAATAGCATAATATTGGTTCGCTGTTTTCCTGAAAACAAATGAAAAAACTTGAAACAGCTTAAAAGGTTTGACTTAAATCTATAAATCTTTAGAAACGTTTTCTTGCAACAGAATATAGTGACATTACTGTTTGATTGCCACACTAAAAGTGGAAAATCCACCGACTCTGTAAGGTTTAATACAATTTCTACCCGCTATAAAGATGAAGAAATAATTTATTCGTCATTTTTGCAGTATCTTCTTTGACCAAATTGCAGTATTATGTCCATTATTAACAAAAATACAGAAATGGGGCTGGTGTCATCACGGAAGTGTGATCTACCTGATCTACTTGTTGCAATTGAGAGACTGTTAAAAGTCATCAGATGCAACTGCAAACAACACTGTGACTTGCGAAGATGCACTTGTCGTAAACATGGTTTGCCTTGTTCTACCGCCTTAGGGAAATGCAATGGTATGGGCTGTAGCAGAAGTTGAACTAGAAAAGTGAGTCTGAGTCTGATTAGTCATGACAATATTTTGATGCGCTAACCGTTGAGTCTCAATGCATTTTAGTTTATATTTGTCAGCCATACATCTGTGTTAACGTTCAATCTTCCTGTTTTAGAGTTTTAAGGAGTTATTGTGATGGTTACTGAGTCATTCCTTGTTATAACATTCGTTGTAGATGCAAGAATTTACTGAAGATGTTCACGCAATGTAACGGAAAATAAGATAATATAAGATAACATTCATTTTGGTATGGTGTACATACATGGCTAAAAGAAACATGAATGCAATAAAACAATATCACAACATGAACATAATAACCATGGCATGAACACCAACATCAGGGATAACACAAAAATGAGTAAACACTTTTTTCCATTGTGGTCCCTTTGTGTTGGTGACATGACAGAGAGAGGCAATGAACAAATGTACAGTAATCAGTATCACAGAATATTACATAATTAGGAATGCATAATTATATCATAATTTAAATATAACAAATTGCTTTAACATTATTACATATTTTCACTTGACACAAAATAATAATTTCATTTAATGCAATTATCACATTTTATTTCTGTGAGACAGTTATTATATCACATGAAACTATCACAGTGTTGACTGACAATTAAAATGCCTACATCTTATTTAATTAACAAGTTGTGTAAATGCATTTAAGAAAAAGAAAGTGGAAGATCTAAAAATCAATGAACTATATGAACCATACAGTACCAAAATTATACATTACTGAATTCAATTAAAAATAAAAAAAGATACTTCAAATTATCTAAGAAATGTTTTTTAACAGCAGCCTTAAAAGCAGAGAGTTTAGTGATTTTTGTGATCTTATGAGGTACATGTAACCTGTTCAACAAAGTGCAACCCATAAAGCAAATGGATTTTGACCCGAAACTTTTTTACCTTAGGAATAGCAAAGGCACCTTTATTACTAAGTCTTGTGCTATAACTATTAACATTATCTTGGGACACAAAATGGTCGCCCATGTAAACTGGGGCTAAACCATTTTTGATCTTGAACACATGACATAGAATATTCTTTTCTACACGTTCTTTAACAGGTAGCCAATTGAGTTGCCTAAAATGTTTTGCATCTATATGACTTCTACAGTTGAAATCCAGTACAAACCTCATTAACTTGTTCTGAGTGACTTGTACGTTGTTTTTTAAAACTTGTGTCAGACCATTGTACCATATAGAACAAGCATAGTCAAAATGACAATGTATCAGGGACATGACCAGTCAAGTGGTCAAATCATATTATACACGTACGAATTGTCTTTGTCCATGAAATATTATAGTATATTACTACTTTAATATCCTCTTTGTAAAATTGAAATTTCATGTATGTTAAGTTTACTCCAATGAGTTTATTGTATATTTATGACATTAATTTGAAGAAATGAATATGTGTAGAATTGTAAATATATTTTCCACTATCTAAATAATGATTGTTTTCATTAACTTTAACGTCTCTGCTTTGTAAAGTATTTAATTTTGTATCATTGTAATACTAAATTGGAGTGGTGTGCTGAACGCAATTAGCTGTAGTCATGAGAAAAACAGTCTAAATGAGAAGCTACTAAATTCAAATTGTTTAACAAAGTTAAACGTAAAGGACCTTTTATGAAATTTTCAGAACATTTGCTTAAGTAATAACAAATATATGGTCATTTTAAGTCACATTTATGAAGAGCAAACCAGCATGACGATAGGAACGTCATAAAAGCGATTTAAGTTGTTCTTTTATACATTGATAAGAAGTAAAATACTTGTAATTCCTGACTTTTCTTAATTTTAATGTATAGACTTTGAGCAACTAGCAACCATTTTTGCGCAGAATTAGACTGAAAAACGTACTCTTGAAATTCTGAGATGTTTTTAACAAAATGGTTACCATAGCAACATATTATAACATTTCTTAACAATTTGTAAAGTTTAGATATCTGTGATAGAAATGAGTGTTATAAGTGAATGTTAAAAACCTTTCTTGAAAGAATAAAATCATGAAAAAGATCATGTTTACCCATGCATTTTTTCAATTTTTATATCTGATTATTTGACAGACATGTATATCAGAAAGCCTACTTTCTCATAACGCAGCGGAAATATATTTCTAGCATCTCGCAATATGTAATATAATCAAAATGTATGCATTTTTTATTAATATCAATAATGAAGTGATGAAGGAATACATATCATTGTTGTGAAATGGGTAAAGCTCCCATCTGTTAAAATTGTGCTTTTACATGTCTACAATATGTTAAGTGTTATAATAAATGTGTATTCTGCCATAATAGTTTACTTTATTATATAAGTATTCAATATATCCCATAACTTAAAGTTAGAAATAATAATACAGTACATATAATGACTTCCTTCAGGAAAACCCGGCAAATTACGGAACAAATAGTAGGGTGCAAATGACGTGATGTTTTCCATGTTTGGACACACATATATTTTGTTAGTGAGGACATTGTAGTATACAAATCACAAGTTATTTCTTGTGAAGACATTGTTTGAGGTTGGCCATCTTTTTGAGCTGAAATGCCTGGAATAGGGGTGATTGAATAATGTAATTGTAATTGACTCTAATTTATTACAAAATTTGCTGTAATTTTTAATGTAATTTGTAATTGAAGTATTTTTCAATTACATGTTATTGTAATTGTATCAATACCGTGATCGAAAATACGTGTAATTTCAATTATATTTCAATTACTTCATTTTTTTATATGAATATCAGTAAAATAAAGTATATAATAAAAAAATAATGCACTCTGGTGAAAACACAACTTTTGAAACGTACAGCTGTGACTTCTGTCAATCCTCTATTTTGGTATACAGTATTATGTAAACATTTTGTGGTACCGCCGTGGCGCAGTGGTAGCGCGTTCGCCTCGAGATCGAAGGGACCCGGGTTCGATCCCTACCATCACCATGTCGGTAGTGTCCTTAGGCAAGACATAAATAATTCTATATTGCCTTTCCATCTTCGAGGTTGATTCTATCTATAATGATTAATCTAAGTTGTAAGACAATCGAAAATATATAAAAAAAAGTATATATATATATATTGTAAAATTTTAATACCAAAAGCATGTTCCATTTTTTATCAAATGAGATTTATTTTATTTTCAAGTACCTCAAATGTCTTTCTTTTCAATACCATTTGCTGTGATTTAATAATATTGATTCCATTGTCATATATTTGTAATCTAACACTATATTCAAAGGACCACAATGGAAATAAAAGTTTATCCAAACTCCTTTTTGTATTGTCCTTTGCATAATAAAATGTTATTTGATAAACTACAACGTCATACACTGACAATTGTTACAACGCGTTGCAGTTGGCTTTGCCCGCTGGCTATTTTAGCAATCAATAAAATTACAATCTTACGTCACACAAAGGCGAATCTGAAACTAT
>JAUMHA010390977.1:0-11824 GCA_032359765.1 Saxidomus gigantea
ATTTAGTAAAATGTATTGTCATGAGCCGAAAGTGTAATGTGTAAGTACGCAAACATGGCGAGATTTTGTCTGACTAAGTATCACAAAATACTCAATGAGTGAATTCATAGGTTAAAACTCTTTATTTACCAAGGAATTGGCTTCAGCGTGGTCATTCGAAATGAAAAGGATAGTTTGCTTTATTATAAGATTTAGCTCTTTAGATCTATCAGCAAACATTGAGTCTAAGCTTTGTAGCGTTGCGTGTATTGTTTGAAACGAAGGAAAACAGACACTTTTTCACGATTAAAAGCCACAGTTGCGTTTTACAACATAGAAGTCAGGATTAAAGCAATGCTACTGTCATAAATTATTTGCGTCGATACTTAAAAGTATATTGTAATTATGTATTGTAAATAAGCCATTAAGACCAGGTTAAGTTTAAATACAATGTACAATGAAACTAAGTGCACCTACCCGAGTATGCAAGGCAAATTTTTCAATCATTCAAGGGAAATATCTCTTTAACGTTTGAGCAGACTAGAACAGGTTGTTTGTACGTTTGGCAACATGATAACCTGGTAGTCCATTAGTTTAAAGGTTTCTGATTGGTTATATAGTTATGGCCAATACACAATAGCAGTTAAGTTGTGATCAAATATACTGGTAATTCTAGAAATCATTGAAACAAACATCAAGACAAATGTTTATAATGAACGGTTAATGAATGTGGCATAATAAATGTCGACAAGGTTATTCATTTCTTCTACTAAGTGATCTTGTTGTTTGGCTCCAGATTATCAAGATTCGAAATTGGTCTAGAAATCATCGAGGCAAACAATCTCACAAAATTTTTTATTGGTTGATAAATGTGGCCTCTAGAATATTAACAATATGTTTTTTAGAATCGACTTTGTGACCCAGTTTCGTACCTGACAATCATTTTAAGCAATTTAAATGTGACCTCTAGAGTGTTTACGAGATTTTTAATTTAAGTTGGTCGTGTGACTTGATCTTGAATGTATTGATACAAGCACTTTAAATAGTTTTCACATGTCGTTTAGTTCATAAATACGGCTTTGAGTGCGTTCAATATATTTTTTTTAAATTTCACCATGTGATTTATTTTTGTCCCTAGGTGACGCAAAAGATGTGATAATACCCCGTATATAACTGAAATATGGAAGCATGCTTGCACGTCCGTATAGTAATGAAATACGGCATTACATATTTATGCTTATATCAGAATTTAAATGCGAGTCATTGAAAAGTTAAAGCTTTTTTTACTTGATACAGACTCCCAGTGCTGTAAGTTCATGTTTAATTTGAGGTTTAAAACATCAGAGCGGCTTTGCTTAAGACAATATTGCACATTATTATGACGAAATATTACATCATCAAAGGAAACATTTTACGCCTAGATTTCAATGGAATAAGATAAAGCCGCCCGCTTATTCATTATTAATTATTCAATATGCTAAGTCTAATTTATATAACTGAGACTGCTGAGTTTTTTTTCAGATTATTGAAACTTGAAATGAGCAGAATACATGCACTTAAATAAAAATGCCCGAATATGCACCTCAAAGTTTACAGAACATTAGTGTCCGCATAAGTCAACTTTTTCATGTACAGAGATATAAACTTAGTACCAGGTACCAGTGTTTCGTGTGAGTGTTTCATGATTTTTTTTGGCCAACAATACGAGGATCCCGGTGCACTTTATAAGGTCCAGAAAGTATATATAGCACTAAAGGGAAACGTATACATGCATCGAGTCATAATCTTATATATTTGTCAAAATCAATTGAGTGATTTTCTTTCTGAAAAGGAGACATTAAGAGCAGCAATGAAAAAAGCATGATTGGATGGATTTACTCAATCATTTTGTGCACGGGCATTCATATTACACAAAACTCATTTTTTGACATATAGAAGGGTCGGAAATTTAGGTTCATGCACTGGTACACTCAAACAATCGAGGTGATACTTTTATCATACCAACATACATGTGTAATGTTATATAGCTTAAGTGATCTGAAAAATGTATTTATGAACTAAGAACTTTGTAAAATACTGCTTTGAGACAGGAGCGAGATATTCAGCATACAGAGTTACATCTGTTTAGGGTGAAATAGATATAGATGTATTATAATGAATAGTGATTAAAAAAACCCAATGATTCCTGGCGACCTACAAAAACAATATAAAAGAAATGTAACTAACCTGGAATAAATTGGATTAAACTGTACGTTGGTGCACATATCACACGTGTGCTGCATGTGGACTAGCGTGCCTATTTGCAGCCAATCAGGGAGTATGTGGTCTTTTTTTCAAGTAATCGTTCCTTTGGGCGCAAACTAAAGGAAGCCGTTCAAACAGGAATATTCCTTCTTTCATTAGAAAAATGGTAAAAGGACAATAATCATGAGATAAGTACAGTTTTATGATGTTCATAATTTTCTGTCTGCTGTTTAACGAAGTAGTTACTCCTAAACGGCATGTAATGAAATATGTACAGTCTGATTTATCAATAGCACAAAAGATAGCTTTAACCTGCATTTTATAGTTAATTTAATGCTTGCAGCCATTAAAATATTAAGGATTATATACCTGAGATCCTAGGCTTTCCAACTGTATATTTCATTAGTAAATCAAACGAAAATAATATCAGTGGGACAGTTTAATAGGACATTACATCGATCTTCACACGCATTTCAAGTTAAGTCACTTTAAGTTTCACTCGATACGCTTAGGGTATCGACATTGTGCAACTTAAATCATTTCAACGTGCATTCTTGCTTTGATGCGGCGGTCGTAGGTTCGAATCCAACTATCGGTCAAATCTTTATAATTGAGCTAAAGGTTGATTTCTATCAGACAATATAAACTTAAGTTGTTGATATAGCATGATTTGACTCACTTGAAATTAGTACATAGAAATTATGTATTCATTTACAGATCATCACTGCCTGACAAACTGTTGAACATTGCAGAATCTACCATCAAAGATGACTTAGTACTTAGTACTTCAGAATATCTCAGAGAAAACGTTTTAATGAGTTTGAGAAAAAGCTTCTTCGGATTACAATGAAAAGTAACGTAATCATTCCAAGTGTCCAGGATACAGGTCCGTATATAATTTCGTATATTTCCAGTATACAGGGTTAGGATCAAATCAGTACACGGTGAAACTACGAGCCTATATTCCGGTTCCATACATATGGCAAATACGTAAATCAATATTTCCTGTATTCTACGACAATACAGGTCCGTATATCCCCCGTATATAATTGATATACCATTCCGGTACACTACATGTACGTACGCTTTGCATATACAAGTCCGTATTCCTGGTCCGTATATCTCTAGTGTATGGAATGTAAATCTAGTATGTATATGGTTAAAATACTGTTCCCGTACAATTCGTTTGTATTTTTTTTGTCTGCCTTATCTTCCTTCTCCACCCTCTCACTTTCCTTTCTCCTCTCGCAACATCCGCCCGCCACAGTCATCGGATATCCGTTCTCACGTAGACTTCGCCTAATATTGCTGTATATTCTATTTCTACTTGGATTTTCACAATTCGTATATTTTCCATCTACAAGTCCATATTTCTGTTAAACAGGAGTGCGGATGTCCGTATATGTGTAGAATGTATACGGATATCCCTTATACCAGATGTTCCATATACGAATACGTGTACGAGGTCCGTTATTTATACAAATACGTCCCGTATACTCCAGTACATTCGGAGGATACGGGCCCGTGGAATACCGTATATGCACACTTTTTGCAGTGTACGGAAAAATGGCTCTATAATATCATATGATGAATAGTTTAAAAGTATTCATAATGTCTACAACTTGACACAACTTTCATTAATAACCTGTAAAATGCATTTTAATTAAATGGTAAAGAGTTCTTAAATATATTCTTACCTGGGACCTAACACGTCCATTAAAGAATTTATTAACAGAAACTACAACAATCGCATAAACAATTAAATACGCACGTTTTCTGTCCATTCCTTGTATAGTGTATATGTATATGAATTGAATGGAAATGACGCTGCTTGAGCTAGTCACGCAGTGGTGCTAAGATGATATTGAATTATATGTTGCCTGATCACGAAGGTGTTCTCTTTAATTGAACATGTGTCATTTCATACCTTTCAAGATCCTTTTTTGATCTTAACATTATATGATATATTGATACATTATTGTATTTATTCTACTATTAGATTTGCGAGTTGAGCCGATTTTAGTCAAACGACCCGAACCAGACACAAATTTGTTTATTCTTATCTCAAATTTGGACGAATAACCACCGTCCAACCTATTTAATTCTTGAGTAATTTACTCTCCGACATGTTTTGGCTGTGACACCATGCTACTATGTCTTTTACCAGGCTGTTTATATTCAGGTTCCAACGTTTAATCTGCAACTAAATTTCAATTTTCAGTCCCGATGCTTTTGTTCAACTTTCAAACGCTTGTTTTTCTGTTGTTTCCAATGTTTCTTTTCCAGTACTAGCAGCAGAAGATGAAAACACCTTTTTCCCAAGTGAAGCTTAGGTATAAAAAATACCAGATCAACACAAATGAACATTCCCATGTATTCTTCATACACCTTTTGTACAATGTAATATTTTGATATATTCTAATAAATCACATCAGTTTATGTCCTTTAAAATCAATGTAAAATGTGTGTCAACCCCATTAAAATGTATTATTATTTGGTCAACACTTTGGTTAAAACACTCATTATATTTCTAAGTTTTGTAAACACGTTTTGATTTGTAAGATAATATCTTTCCAAAACAGAAATACCATTAAACTTTTACAGAAAGTAATATTCGAGCATGATTATTTTGCAGCACAATACCCATTTATATTGAATTATTTCATATATGTTTCTAGGGGTGAGGAGAAGTTGTCTTCTCTTTGTATTTTGATATGATTTTGTTATCTTCAACCTCTTTTGCGTGATCAATATAAACTGGAGATATTAGTTGTTCTATTTCTCTATGAAATATTTAAAAAATTAAAAAATTGTTCTGCCTTTTTTCATTGTTTACTTTACCTCATACATTTAAAGAGTTAAGAAGAATCATGTTGTTTAATATATTGTAAATATAAATAAGTAAATTCATATGGAAACGTTCTGTTAAAAATCTTTAATAAAAATACATTGTTTATTATATATTTATGTGTTGGCATAAAGGTCAACGCATTATGTCGTATTTCAAGATAGCGGTCAACTTTTACTTTCTGTTAGTGTTTTTGTTATTCGAATGTTGAAAAAAAGTCACTGATTTTGTAACATCTGTTAGAATGAATGTTTAATGATTATCTAATTGTAACATAGTTTATCTTGTATCTTTTGTTTTCTTTGAAAATGATGTGTATATGTTACATGTCTTTTGCAATAACAGACAAAGCATGAACAAAACCTATAGCTAGTTGATGAAACATAAAGTTATGAGTCAACAGTAGCACGAACCGAAATCAACAACACAAATGATCATAGTGAGAGAGAAAACATGAAACATATATGATGGTTTTGTCTCTTTTCTTATTATCTGTTTGACTAATTTATAATGCGAACTATACGAATCAATAGTAGCATGAATCGAAACAACAACAAAAAATAAACTTAGTAAGAGAGAAAGTATGAAAATTCGTTGCCAGTTTGCTCTCTTTTCTTATTATCTATTTGACAAATTTATAATGCAAAATTTATGAATTAACAGTACCATGAACTGAAACAACAACAACAGCGATAAAAACACTTTTTTGTTTTCGAAAATAAATTTCTATAAGATACAGAAGAACATAAAAATAATCGGAGAGACCATGCTTCTCTGCTGTTAAAATGTTACATTGGCTCATGCGTCAGTATAGTAGCATTACATTGAGTATCAATAGCAACCACTATAAGATACGAAAAGCTTTGCTATCTACTTTTAATTTTTAATTTTAACATTTCTCGAAAATGTTGAAGAAAGAAAACAGAAAACTAAATAACAGAAATTTTCGTATTTTATAGTGATTGTTGTTGTTCTGTTAGTAAGTGCTTCTTGGTTTACTCATCAGCCAATATGACATTTTAACAGCAGAGAAACAAGATAATTGTCAAACCTTTTTTCTGTCTTATAGAAACATTATTTTTGGTGTTTTTGTTCTTGTTGTTGTTGTTTCGGGATTCAAAAAATTCACTGGTGGTGCGTTTACACTTGAATATAAATCACTTACACTGCTTAATTAAGCTCTGATTCATTTGTGTTGTCTTTTTTATTTCCGTACTTTTTTGCGTTCCATGCGTTTTTTTTCGCAGAATAGATTTAAATTTCTTTACGTAACCCGCACTCTGTGACCCTTTATTTAAACTTAGTTAATTTTGTACTTTATTATGCACTTTTTAGTATAGCGTCGACCATTGTGACCGGCAAGTCGGTTCAAATGATCTAACAATTCGTCAATAGTTTCAACAATAATGATCATGTTTTTGTTCCTTGTAATGTCTTTTTATATCTTTAATATCTTTAAATTTAACCAGGCTGTTAACTTTGTCAGAACAGCCCTTTCATTTTACTACTGCTTATTGTTTTTTTCTAATTACGTCTTACTAATTTCTCAATTCGGAAGTCCTCTTGTTTTGCTGGAAATAGCTCCTCTTAATAAAGAAACCTTCGAAAAGTTCTTAGTTAAATCTCGAAGCGTGTATTTTATTGGGTTGGTGTTAACAATATCATGAATAACAAATATTTCCTCTGTCCAGCTTGTATTGTATCTTTTTTAATTTTATGTTTAAATTTGCTGATTCTGATTCAAAACCTGAGTCTAGTAACGCCACTAGAGTTTCAGAGCCCGAATTAGTATTTTGCAATTATTGCTAATTTAACAATTAAGTGTTTTGCCATTTTCTCTCCAATCATTTTAGATTTGGTGTTTTTTCCAGTCGGAAAGCATCCATTTATCACACTAATTTTTACTTATACTACTGTCATAACATAATAGTAATCATAATCACGACATACTGCAGCTAATTTATTTACAGCAGTTCCGATGTTCAAAGGCTTTCCAGGTTGGCAACATTTGTAACCTTTGAGTGTTAAGTATTTCTTTAGTCATAGTGGTAGCATAGCTTTATAAATATCTATTGCTGGTGTTTTTTAACAAACTGTTTTTGTAATTCCATTGGATCTAAAAGTGGCTTTTTAATATGTCAATTATTCTTTGTTGTTATCTGTCTTTGGTATAAATATCCAGTTAATGTCTTCTTTGTCACACAATAATTTGTTGTTTTTAGTAGTTTTTGTGTTTACACTTTCAACTGTTATAACATCGTTTAATGTAAATTAACATGCATAATTGACACTGATTAATTCGCTCTTTTGATTATTTCTTGCAATATAACCTGGTTTAATCTAATTATTTTGACCAACTTTTTATTCAACGTCACCTTTTGTTTTAATAGCATATACATGTACAAGAATCAAGAATGGGTAATCTTGTTATACAGATGTTTTGTATCATTTGCTTGAACTCATTTATTTGGAAAGTCGACAGGTCATTGGAATAATCTGCTATCTGTATTTTCTGTTCTGCATGATAAAACAAAGGAGATCTCCTTGTAATATGTTTTTTTCTTTCTTTTATGTGATTAAATATTGCCATTTTTATATTAGTTAACCAAAGTGAATCTAAAATAATATCCAGGCTCAATTCAGCATGTTGTTAGTCTAATGGTATAGCAATGAGTGGTCTAACTAGAAGTGATGTTTCTTTTCTCAATTCAATTTTCGTCTTGACATTTCTAGCTGTATTTTAAGCTTAAATAGAATATATTTATGTACACTATCTGAACTCCAATGTCAGGCCCTGCCAACCACTGTTAGATCCTTCCTACCACTGAAAACAATATTATGAAATATTCAGCTAAATTTTTTTTCACTCCCTCATGCTCTTCAGCATCTTGTATAAATTTATGGTTTATCAAAATAAAATCTTTGAAGTCTATGATTTTAATAGTTAAATAACAAACAAATAAAAATATATGTGGTATTTTTGGCGTTAATGATGATTGTTTATCTTCAAGAGCAACAGGGAATTGCTCTATTTTGTGAACTGTTACAGCTTGTTGTCTGTTTTTGTAGAATTCGAATAGAAACAACTCGCGTCTTGCTGTTTCATGATCTTTTTTCAAAGATTTTTAACAGAATGTTTCCATATGAATTCACTAATTCATATTTACAAAATATATAACAAAATGTTTCTTGTAAACCCTTCAAATGTATGAGGTTAAGTTAGTAATGACAAAAGGCAAAACAATGTTTTAGTATTTTAAATATTTCATACAAAAATAGATCAACTAACTATATCTCAAGTTAACATTGATCACGCAAAAAGGGGTAAAAATAACAAAATCATATCAGACGCTTTTTCTGACAGTTTTAAAATACAAAAGGAAGACAACTACTCTTCACTCCTAGAAACATACATGGAATAATTTAATATAAATGGGTATTGAGTTGCAAACTAATGATGCTTGAAAATAACTTTCTTTAAAAGTTTAATGGTATTTCTTTTTTGGAAAGATATTATCTTACACACAAAAAATAAAGATATTATGAGTGTTTTAACCAAAGTGTTGACCAAAGAATGATTAATTTTAATTGGGTTGACACACGTTTTACATTGATCTTAAACGAAATAAATTGATTTGATTTATTAGAATATATCAAAATATTTTAGTATAAAAAAATTTCTGAAAAATACATGGGAATGTTTATTTGTGGTCATCTGGTAAAGTGTTTTCATCTTCTGTTGCCTGTCTTGGTAAGGAAACGTTGGAAACAGCATGAAAACAAACGTTTGAAAGTTAAACAAAATATTGGGACTGAAATTTGAAATACAGCTGCAGATTAAACGTTTTGAAAATGAATAAATGCAGCTTGGTAAAAGACACAGTAGCGTGGAGTCACAGCCGAAGCAAGTCGGAGAGCTAATTACTAAAGCATTTAAGAGGTTGGATGCGGTGAAAATACCTCCAAATTTGAGATAAGAATAAACGAATTAGTGTCTAATTCGGGGTATTTGAATAAACGCCGCTCAACTGGCAATTTTAATAGTACAATAAATGAATAAATATATTCATATATCATATAATGTTCTTTTCACTCTGTTTACATATGCCTCTCTCTCGTATTCAAGTCATTTCTTCATTAAAACAGTTACCAGAAAACTTTTCTTATTTTTTGCAATATGATATAATTTTTTTTAACATGTTTATTAATTTAAATAGTAAAGTTAGGAATGTTTTTTGTACAAATAAAGATGATTTCCGCCGATGAGACATCTTTCTTAGTAAAATAAGAGCTACTTGTAATAGTCATACTGGAACTGTATTGGTATTTACTAAGCGAGAGTTATGATGTTTGCATATTCAATTGAAATCTACATTCAGTTAATTAACAAAATACAATGATGGTAAATAATATAATTAGTTTTAGTTAAACATAGAAGGACAGAAGTCTCCGGAGGTGATTTTCTAATTACAGTTGCTTACTTGTAGTTCTAAATGATCAACAGTAGATCAAGAAAACGCGTTTGAAAAACAAAGACTGATCTGCAATAGTACCAACCTAAATCTTTTTATAATAATCAGAGCATAACTTACTGAATTTATCAAAAGTATTCATCATCAAAACATTTTTTTTTATACATTGGTGAGTGTTTGCCGGAAAAAGTCCTACACTTTTCACATAAACCCGATTGTCTGTATTCAAACCCGTGTCTCTTATCCGTGTCGTCTGTATGCCTGACTATATTTCTCTCACAGTCTACAATAACTACCGGTATATGTCAATCTGTTGTTGTCCACTGTCTCTCTTCTGTATAGGTGGATAATATTCACGATGATAGCGACCATAATTATAGTAAAAAAGTCGTATTGTTGTTGTATACTTCGTGCCAAAGATGCTAATGGCCAGAATGGGGTTCGATCCTTTCGTTTGCAGTTTTCGTTCGCATGGTTATTCAAGCCACAGATGGTGCGATACTGTCGTCAATACCTCTAATGCTCAACACGTGACTGCCGATTTTCTGGTTGAGGGTCTTTTCCGTTGAAGTGTCTTTCTTGAGTATTCGCGTTAAGCCCTAATACACCACTATGAGTTTGTGATGGCTCCACGGATCGTCTTGCATAGTCATGATTAGATGGTAACCATGTAGCGTAACTGGATGAAGTAGGTATGTGTATGTATGTAGTCATGTTCCTGTGATGAAGTGGGTGTATCTTGGTGAGGTTCCGGTAAATCTTCTCTGTTTATTGTATTATCTCTTTCACCTTTTTATTGATGTATAGATTTGATATGTTTCTGTAGTACATCCCTCCTTCTAAACTTTGTAGCACACTCAGCGCACTCAAAAAAAGTGTAATGTGATAAAATATGTCGTTTCAAAGTTCTTTTTTCACTAAATGTTTTTGAACAAATGTCACATTGAAAGGCTGTTTTCAACTTTTTGTTATTATTTCCCCCCTCAATTTTTAATTTCCTTTTTAGAGATTGTATTTCTTCTTGTAATTCCTGACATGTGTTAGGATATTTCTCCATCAGCAAATCTATAAAGTTTTGATTCGACATGATTGCTAGTTGTTTTCAAACTGACCGCTGAATTTATAACGAGATAGCGTAGAGCATACCGCTATCTTCAATTATGCGTGGAAATTCAAACATAATGATATTTTTCAATATTTTCAAAATTTGCGCCTTACATAGAAGCTATATGTTATAAACAATCCAGTTACGTTTCTTTTGTAATTTATTTACAATAGGTATTGTCTTTTAAAAGTTATAATATGAACGTTAGTAATATGAACGTTTTACAAAAAAGGTTTTATTACTCAGGTTTTCAGCTGGTCTATTTTCTTGCCTAGAAATTCAGTCTGATTATAAACTTTATATCCGGCATAGTAAATCTACTCAATGTTTGAATAAGCAGATCTATATTTTGACATTAAAATGTGGTAGACGAAAAAATTATAGTTTGATAGACTAAATTAAATTATAATTTGACACTTTGCAAAAATCATTGCATTGTTTATAACATCACAGTGAGCCAGTGTGAAGTTAGCCAGTGTGGAGCCATGTAAGGTACAGTTTTGGTGATACCTTGGTGTTTAGGGCAGAGAACCCATAGATCTGTAAGTGTTGACATTTTCTATTGTTTTGTAAAATTGAAAGCCTTTGTTACAGTTAAACCTGTTGATCATGACCATCATGCTGACTAATTACTATGTGTTTTATTCCATTATATGTTTACATAATAATTAATGTGATATTTGATATAATTCACGTAAGTAAAGAGTCTTATGTGTAAATAGAGTAAGTAGAGACTGGCTAGTTAAAACCATGTTATAAATGGAAGAGTCACAGTTTATCATTTCGAGGGAGTACCGTAACTCGGTCCTAATAGATTTTGTTCTGTTTTGTATAATTGCAGAGCCTATTTAAAGAGACGATGGTTTATGTTAAGATGTGATGCGACGATGGTTTCATTAATGGTGTGATATGACGATGATTTATGTAATGATGTGTTCTCAGTTATGATTTGTTCACGGTTTGGTATGCTATGATGAGTTGTTTAATATCTATGCTTGCTAGGAGGTTATTATTATTACCATTAACTGTGGTAAATGTGAATGAATTATGTGTGTAAACTGTATTACAGTTTGAAGTGGTTTTATAAATTGCAGTCTCTACACCTTTGCATATAGGAATATGAAATCGAACTCAAAGTCTTTGTTTATATTGTGCTTGGTCAAAGCCGTTTTGCAG
>JAUMHA010390988.1:2684-19382 GCA_032359765.1 Saxidomus gigantea
ATTTTTTCATTTGAAAATTCCTACATTTGCCCTATATTAGCAATAACTATATTATTCACATATGAATACAAAAGCTGTCCAAACATAACAATATAACAATTTAAAGTATTAACCAATACAAACGTTGCATACACCAATGAAGGAAATATTGATGATATTTTGTAACAATAAATAATCACCTGCTCTTTGAAATTATTGGTAAAGTATGTACATAATTGTGTACTTGTTTTAGAGTCCGTTTACCATAAAGTTTCACTATGTACATAGTCATTGCATCGTATATGTATTTTAATGCTAATTTAGGTTTTGCATTCATTTGTATCATATAATCAAAGTCCTCAATGTTGGTTTGAGAAGCTTGGGAGGCTTGGCAATGGTTATCTCCCCACACACACGCACGCACACACGCACGCAGGCATTGCTATAATAGTCAGTAATGACGAAGAAGAAGAACTTTAATACAAAGCAGAGTATATGCTTTCTAACTAAAATGACGACTTGATGAAAGCACAAACCATGAATGCAGAACAATAAGGAGAAACATGTTTGGTAATATTGTTTGGTATCTTCAGCATGAACATGCAAAATAGTATGAGCTTTGTCTAATTGGAGCATCTGCTTATCTCTAATGTATATCATGTTGTGAACGTTGTGACTATCTAACTTCGTCCTTGCTTCATATTGTTATTTGAGGGGCTGAAGATTTGTTTTGCGTAATTGATGACTACTGTAGTCAGTAGCATTCTTGACAAACTACATTTCTGTTTCTTCTGTGCAAGCAGAGATTATATATTTTTAATAATGCCAAACTAAGTAAGCTTTAATATATTATATATGCACCCAAGAAAGCTTCGTTTTATCTGTAGAGTGTGATTAGTCCGATGCCAAAACGCTGCATCAATGGTTATGTTACAAGTCACTCAGCATGGATGCTGAGATTCGAATTCTACTCGGGCTCACGACCATAGCTCTGCAAAAGATTGGCTAAATAAATTAAAAAAACTACATGAATTGTTATATTTATGATATTCTTATGTATATCTTTAAATCAGTGTTACCCTCCCAAATATCCATAACAGTAAAGCAAAAAAATGACCTTAAATATAAGACAATAATGTTTATTTTATTGAAATTGTAGATAAAAACGCATATACAATGCATTGACATACACTTTGTTCGTATACATCAGTATAGTTGTTTGAATGTTTCATTTGACATTTTACATGTCCTTGAATATTTTATATGTAAATTGTGCTCTTCATTATACTATGTATAGTGTTTCTTGTGCATGTATTTCACTGCAGAGTATATATCGATATACATTCTTGTTACAATAAGAATGAAGAAAAAGATTGATGTAGACGATACGAAGTTGGCAGCCTCCTTAAAGAAAAAAGAGAAAAACAGACTTGAGTTTATTCACCAAAAACTGTCATATAATTAATTATATCGATACACACTATACATAGATATTGAGAGATGTTCACAGAGAAATACATCTTACTTTTATTATTATCTATGTTTTGATCTGCAGGACAAAATTACTATTTGCCATACGCGGACGTTTATTAAAGTGCTAACTACGCTACCAAATTTCGTGGGAATTCCCGCGAGATGTCACGACATAATCTTAATAAAAAAAACCTTCTGCCATTGTTGTCTCAAGAGAAAGGCTCTCTCCGTGATAAATGTAGAAAGTGTAACATGTTAAGTCTTATGTCTAGACCAGACTGAAAAACAACAGCACATTTCATTATCTTATATGTTTGAATTCAAGATAAAATATAAATTATGATAAAAAAAAGAAAATTAAGGTTGTTGGAAAAATACTGTGTAAACGATGCTATATATGTGGAAATTAAAATGTTAACATTTACATTTGCTATTAAAGCACAGAACAGAACAGAATTGTATTTACAAATTAACTTGAACATAGCAGTTCGTTGTCATTACCAAATTATACAATAACATGCATTTAAAGAATGTTAATTCCACAAATATACATTTTTACAGATGCGAGAGTGAATACAAATTCTCAACACTATCAAAACACAATATATGTATCACAAATGTTTACGTTTTTTACCATTGTATATATACATTTTGTCATTGTTTTCAATATAAATATTAAGTTGATCTCGTTTGCCTTTGTTTAAATGATCGAATTCAAAGTATACATGTAGCTAGTTTGTTTGGTAATTTACATTCGAACAAGTCAAAAACTGGATAAATGTTGACAAACTTGGATGATTATAATAGTATTGTAGTATAAATTATTTTCTTAAAAGAGTGTATACTGGACATATCAAAACAAAATGAAACTCATTTTCAATGTCATTTTTGTTACATAATTCACATTTTCGCATATTTCTGTTTATAATTCTGTGTCTTCCCGTTTCAACATTCAGCTGGTTAGATGACATTCGTAATTTAGCAAATTGTGTTTCTATATTTCACGCAATGCATTTTTCTTCAATATAAGTAGACATCTCAAAATTAAGCTTGATTACTCTAAAAAATGTCATTGAAGTCTTAGTAATAATGTCGTGTTCCTATTTATTAATGTATATATAAATTAAACTAGTTTCAAAAATGGGCATGACAAGATTAATGTTGATGGATGCAAGAAACAACCATACATCGTGAAACCAGCATTTTGTAACAGAGGTCTTACTTATTATGATGGAAAACATTGTATATCAAATAAAGAAAAAAAACAATATGATTTCTTTTTAGGGATTTAAATTGTTTTGAAGTTTAAATTGACAAATATTCCCATTATATATCAAGGTTGTTTTGGAAACTTTGCCTAAGCACTAAGAAAAGCATAACATTTCGTGAACGATGCCATTATATCTGGTAAATTATATCTAAATTAACATATATTATTGGAGAAAAATATTGCATGTCAAGAGAAAACAATATGATTTCGTTCTAAGCGTTTAAATTGTTTTACAATTCAAAATGAATGATATTACCAGTAAAACATGCGATTTATCTCCGAATAAATGTTTGGATTTCATTGATTTACGTTTAATGTGTTTCTTCAATACAGTACTATATTTCGTTCGTATAATCATTGAAATGCTTCACATTTGAAGAGACGCGTTATCTTTGTTTCCTTCTTGATAAGTTAAAAGAATAAAATGCAAGTGTCCGAAATTAAGTAAGGAGCAATTAATAGTTAAGAATTTCGTTAACTTTCTGAACTTGAGTCAATTAAAATTAGAAGTTAATGCATTTTGATGGTATACCTGACAATTTGTTTTCCAGTCTTGCCGATTTTGATAAAGGACAACGTAATAATTATGATCCAAAATTGTACCCCTGTAAATCATATACTTAGCTTTGTTGAACCGTAATTTTCACACACACGAATTCATCAAAAAATACATATGAATATGTCACACATTATATTTTGTGAAAATTGTTTCACACATTATATTTTGTGAAAATTGTTTCAGTACCTTAACCCTCCCCCTCCCCTCCCCCTTCCCTTCAAAGCAAAAATGTGTACCAAACGAAAATAGAAAAAAACATCTGTCAAAATATTGTTTATACAAAAACGTCACACATTCCAAACAACAGTTTATGCCACCCATATACATCTGGACGCATTTTTAGTTTGTTCTCTGATAGAGCCCTTATATTTCACAGGATGATAGATCATATAGAATAGATGTCCCATGTAGATGTTTGGGTCATGGGACCAAAGGTCAAGGTCACAGGGGGTAAAACATGTCAATTTTTTTTACACTCAATCTCTTGATAACCTTTTGACACTGATACTTCATATTATACAAGAAAATTGTTCTCAGTCAATAGTAAAAATTCCGTGTTAGTTTTAGGGGTCACTCGGCCAAAGGTCAGATTCACAAGGGCATAAATATGAATCCTTTAACATTCAATATCTTGATATCAGTTTGACACAAAGAATGATTTGTCTCTATAAATAGAAGATCATTGTTGGTTTGGGGAATAGAATTGCTCGATTCCGTTCGTCTGTTCGTTCGTCCGTCGCTTTTCGTGTCCCGTCAGTAAACTCATGATACATAGACCGATTTAGACACAAGTGTTAGCCACATTAAGAAAATGTTTGGCGTGCTAGACCCAGGTCCAGGTCAAGAGTACAGGGCACTTTGAACTTTGTTGATTTTCACAATAAAAGTATAGTGATGGGGTTGTTCGTGTCTGGGGCATAACTTTGTCATGCATAGTGGGTTTATAGAATGACTTGGCACAAATATTTACCATTACATGAAAACTGTAGAAAGTAGTACGACAGTCGTGCTAATTTCGACATTTCAGTTATGGCCCCTGACAAACCAAATTGTACTAGCAGTTCTCTTGCTATTTCAAGGGCCATCGGATCGGCACAAGAATGGTATCTATATACAAAATGTATACAGTATTATTTATTATAACTTACGTCAGTTTCAAATTCGGTAATTTGAAAATACGTTAACTGACCTGCGTGCGTTTCACAATACCATCAAGTATGCAATCAGACTATTTTAAGGGCCATAACTGTCATAACAGACCCGGTACAAAAATAAAATCCAGGAGCAAGGCTAGACTTGCCAACTGATATTCATTCAAAGTTACGGCGGCTGGTAAATAACTCTCATGGATTAAATGGCTCTCAGTAGCTAAACATATGAACGATAAATAGACTGAAAATTTTGACAACATATTGATGTTGGTATTTAATTTCTTCGCTGGGGCATTTTCTATCCCTTTAATTGGGTTTTCAGGTAGACATTGATTAAAAGTTTATTTTCATTTTTGCCATTCAATCTTAAGTGCTGATTTCAACAGATTTCGAGATGGCGGCCGTTGTCGTTTTCGAGAAACTTAACATCTGAACGCAACAGCCAATCAGAATTCTCAGATTTTTTAACAGCCAATCATTCGTCAGCAATCTTTTATTGGACTGGTCCAATAAGTGATATTGGCCCTGGTTTTTGTGATTGGACCTGTCTTTCAGTTTTATTATAGATCTTCCTATTGTATGATGTCGGGTAGTTAACGAATATTAGAGCCAATAAACAACATTCATTTAATAATGATATTTACGGGCAAGCCGGTAATATACACTTGACATAACTCCATTACCCCATGCTAAATGTGAACTTGTTCATCGCGTACAATACGTCAATGTATAAGTCCCCGCTGATTTGTGACGTCACGCAGTGACATTGAGGTATCATAAGGGGATTTGAAGCTTACGTTCAGCCGTTAAATAAATAAAACAAAAACGGAATATTTCAATATCTAAGAAGGGTATTAAAATTGTTATTTGTTTTCTGACGTCATATATGGGTATATATTACCCGCTTCGACATATAACGACTCGGGTAATATAAGTCTAGGCGGGTAATATATCCCCATATACTACTTCAAAATCCAAATAACATATAATACTGGAAGTTTAATATTTGGTAGCGAATTATTTCAAATCTACAGATATACTTGACAGGAATTTATACTGGAACTTTTTATATTACTATATGTTCTAAAATATGTTATTTTTTATACAGTTTGAAGAACTTTATTGTTGTTCCTGAATCTGAGAGCGAGCAGCTTTAAAATTTGATAGTTCTTGTTGTTCTTATAATATTTTTGCATAGACAACTAAAACCTGAAGATGGTTCTCGTTGGTCTCTGATACGTGTTTCTTTTTCCTGTCTCTCTCCATTTTCCATTTCGGAAAATATGTTGAATATTTAGTTTCTTATTTTAGGAGATTGACCTCTTTCCAGTTAGTTTGAAATTGTTTCACACTAACCAACCTTGCCTTTTAATAAGTCAACTAGTATTTTATCCTTTTTTCCTTCTACTGTAGTTTCTATTCCATTAAAAAGTGTATGGCGAATAAATTGATAGTACAAATTGTTTAAATGTACATAGAATGAGTTTAAAGTAAAATAATTATATGTTATATTGAATTAATTAACTCTTTTCCTGCTCTTGAAAAACGCTTCTGTCCTTGCGACCAATTCAAATTAATTTATGATTGACTATCACATCAATACAGTCTGATCATGATCTGCACTGCATGCTTTGTAGATAGTTAAATTCTTATAAAGTCTATCTCGAACATCTAAGGGTAATGACAAAGTTAAAAAAGGGATCAGTCAATTGCAGAAATGCAGCAGGATAAGAGTTAAAAAGCGTATTCCACTCATTGAAGAACATAATCTATTGTTGAGATATGATATATAATATCTCATCTAATTGCTGTACATGACAGTACAAAAAAAAACAGAAGAAAAAAAGATTTGATAAACAAAATAAAAGAACAACACAAAAATACGTTAATTAAATATTATTCAAATTTTCCATGATGTGGCAATATTTTTATTGATATCAACACAAAAAGCGGTGTGTGTTTAATGTTAGTGGTACATGTATCTATAACATCCATAAATATTATCACATATTCGGATCACCTTGCTTTTTGCGCAAATGTCCGAGCAAATACAACTGAGTCCCACAGTCATTCGGTGGCATTTTCGAGGTAACAGCCGTGTCGTCCATCTCTGACAAAATAAATATGATCGTAATTCATGCAAAAATTAGAGACTAATGCCTATCGCGCATCTTCACACATTTCGGACAATAAAACGCCATAGCTCTGATAGCAAGTTTGATACGAATCGCTGAAGCACACCAATCGGTAGACATTATCTGACCAGAACAGGTAGTGGAATTGTTGTGGAACGTTTTGGAGAAAGATAAGACATGTAACCGTCAGGGTGAATACACTCGCTTAAACATGTGTTACCGTAAAAACTAATTAATCATTTCATAGCTTTTTTTTGTTTTTCTTTTCTTTCGTTTTGTTTTCGTTTCTTTTGTAGTGGAAATGTGTTTATCGACAGATGATTATAATATTACCTTTGGTACCGTCTATATTCTGTCAGTGTCAGTCCGTATATTATACGTTCAGAAGGTGAATGGCAATGAATTTCTTTTCTGTTGGAATACAACTATACAGCAAGCCCTAGGTCAAAGTTCGTGGTTTATCAAATCAAATCGGTCACGTGGTATCAAATCGGTCACGTGGTGTCAAACCGTTCACATGGTTTCAAATTGTTGGCTTGAAAAAGGGATTAGCAGATGCCACAAGAAGTATCCGGTTATGGCACAGCATCGACTAATCTCAGGATTCCAGTTACATGAATTCACGATTTAAACACCTCTATTCATAACGTTTTTCCCCTACCCAATCCCCGCGCCCCCATGACTCAGCGAGCACGTTACATAATAAGTTACAACGAACCTATGCACATATGCCTCTAGGGCTTTCCGCAAAATTCTGCAAGTCAGCATTCTTCGTACAGTTTATCATTGTAACGCGTGCTATCCTGCATATATTCAAAATCTCGCCATACAGATAATAAAATTGCCAATAATTTGCAAAATTAATTTGTTTTCTATTAACATGCAAAGAATAGAAAGGAAATATACCGCCTCGATAGCCTAGAGTGGTAGAGCGTCCGCTTTGAGTGCGGGAGGTCGTGGGTCGCTACCTGGCCGCGTCATACTAAAGACGTAAAAAATGATACCAGTAGCTTCCTTGTTTGGCGCTCAGCTTCTCTGTTCTAATACCGTCACAGCGATGGATACCATCAGGAATGAGGTGCCGAGAGTGATTGATATAAGTCGAATAACTTGTTTCACAATCAACTTAAAATGAATTAGTATAAACTAAACTACATGTACTGCGGTGATCTTCTTTGAAATGGTCATTACTACATTCACTTATACATTGTTTATTGAATGACGTAATCACGGATAATTTTTTTTTGGAGGGTGGGGGGGGCGGGGGACGTTGTTGGTTTTTGTTTTGTACGGGAAATATAAACTAAGATAATGCCAAGTGATAAGTAGCTTTGTCGTTAGAGCATGTGACTCTTAGAGCGTTTATATCATGGAACTGGTATACATATTTCCGTTGTCGAACATTTACATATTATGAGATTAGAATCCGTCAGAGGTAGCAAAATTGCAACGACTAACGCTTCCAAGTCGTTCCATTATTCGCTTCTAGTTTTCTATGGCCAGATATTGCGGTCAACAAATATATATAAAACATCACTTGCACATTTTCTTCTGTATGGCTTACAAAGGTCCATTCACACGAAAGCATTTTAGGAAAAACACAGTTGTTTTCATTAGCCGCAAGGGACACAAACTATTTTTATACATGTAACAGAATAAATACAATAAGTTAACCCATGAGTATAATTATTCAAAGCACCGGTGAATTCTATGACTATCTTTCGCACAGATAGCTCCCTCTAGTGGGTCAATTTGTAGTTTAATTGTTGAAGTATGGTTTTGCCATTAGCGTTAAAAATTCATTTTAATTTCATGCTAAGGTACTTTTCTCAATATTAATTATTTTGTTGTCTTAAAGATTTGTCGATGCTACTGGGTGATCCATATAGCCAACGTCCCAAGAAGAGGTTAGTTATTTTAGGCTTCGGGGATAGTGCAAGATACAGATCGTGGTCCGTTCCAGAGACACCCTCATGGTCCTTTAACACGCCCGGCGCACAGCACCGATACATCGGACCTCGGTTTTATAACTTATCCGAAAGACCATTAGTTATACTAGCAGAGGAGCGGGGAATTAATAACTTCTTTTCCAAGCGCGTAGTCTTGCTGGTAAATGCTTTGCTGTTTGACCTGAACGGCAAAATGAACAATTCGGTGGATATAGGACAGCTCCAATTTTGCGATGTTTCGCATTTAGTATGACAAAACAAATTTTCAGCCAGCTTTTCATGAAATGTTCGTTCAATCTTGACTCTCAATACTGAAGTGAGATAAGATGCCCAGTTGTATCGAGCGACTTTTGTTACGCAAATCGGTAGAAATCATAAAAGTGGACATTGATTGGTCTCCCGTGTCGGACAATAATCAGGCCGAAGAAAAATGCAAAACCTAAAATGTCCCTCCTTAGTCTGACACAAGTCTTACACCAGTATCATACATATATGAACAAAACAATTTCTTTGTAGACTCAAAAAGCTCTCTGAACATTTCCCAATCGCGTGCGAAGCCATAATAAAACCGTATTGAGCGACGGTTACCCATCATGTAGGAACGTTGAGAGATGCTAGCTATGCCTTGTTATGTTTGTATTTTAGACATGTTTAGTGCTAACTTAGAGGATATTTAGAACCATGATGGGGAGTATTGGATGGCTTGTATCTCTCATAAAGTCTAAATAACATGGGAAATTACAGTTTATCAAATTAAGTGTACATGTTGTGGTCCATAAACGTGGAAATTAATTGAAAATAGATGTTGTATCAAGCAATTTTATGCCACCTGTATTCTGGCACCGCACCATAATGTTCAATCATATATTTTTTTACAATTGTTACATGGTTTTATTACCCTGTTAGGAAGCTTTATATCTCTTATTACGATGCCATTACAAGACCCATGCTTACATAATATTTGACTTGCCACCCCGGGGGGAAATGAGATAGGGAATAATAAACAATGAAGTTACTTTGTGATTCATGCACCAATTGTTCCTGAAAACTCCACCTACATGTATATACATTATACTCGTGCATGTTAGTTGAAAGAGTTACGTCAAGACAAATCACGTTCACGTTTATATGGGTATGGTACCGGTACATCCATAGTCATACATTATAACGTTTTCAATTTGCTCCCTAATCCAACCAATTAACGACAATCATGTACCCAAAGTATTTGAAGTTATACCAAATATATCAATATACCGGGGACAATATTTTTAACAAACTGTCTAAACAGAATGAGATAAACGTTCATATACAAAAGGTCATTGTGAAAACGATGGAGGAAACGATCTTCTCCCATTAGAGTGAAATATTCTTATCTTTCCTATGGGACATATATAGTCGGCTGATATTATCTGAGTTGCAATAAAAAGTACATGCAATATGACTTTTTTCAATATGAAGATCCTGATAAAAATGTTGTTGTACCACTTTATTGTTTGCAAATGGGATTGGACAAAAAACTTCTAAGACTTTGGGTATTTATCTCCCAGTTCATAACAGGTTTGACCAATGCATGTCCAATTTTAGTCAGTCACAATTCAAACTATAATCGGATAATGATATCTAGCACGCTGAATGCAGGACATTCAATAATCCTCAAATGAGAACTAAAAGCTTTTTGACGTGCATGACATGTACTGTTTTAACACACAGGGCATGCATTCATATGGATTCACTGAGCTGAAGGACACTTAGGTCGGCCATATTTACCTACTTCACGTCACTCATGAGGTATCGCGAGAATTAACGTGATTTAGCACATGTCATCTTGAAATTGCAACAGTTATCTCGGTAGACATTCCATTGGTCTTAAGATTTTAAATAATGTCAAGACATCTCTTTGTAGAGACGAAGCTATATCAGTGTGTCATGTAAAACGTTGTTTAGTTGACAGAACAAAAGAAAAGACATTGAATAAATCTCAACTAGATGCAGCACCTTTGGAAAGATAAAGAACACCGTTTCTACATATATAGATATACCACTTAATGGAGCATTACCGCGTAATTTTAAGAAGTCAAAGCATTGATTTATACTCCTAGAATAATGAACATTGCCATTGGTTTAACCAAATTTGTGTAACGTTTTGTTCATTCCCGTTGAATATTATAGGAAATCTCTAGAAAATAATCAAACACTGAAAAGCTGTCTGTCCTCTCTGTCAGGTATACATGTATTTCATTTGTGTCATGTGAAGAAAAGAAATAATTCAGCTGTGTTTGAAGCTTCAGTCTTGGCCATTATTCTATATGGACATTGTAAAGGTAATACACAGTATAACTTAACTACTATAAGTAGTAAATAGCAAAACATGCAACAAATATTTCCCTCCACCCTCGTCTTCTCAATTTAGGTAAATGTTGTAGAAAATATGTGAGGATCCCTACGGTCACTGGTCGCTAACGTGCGCACATCATCCAACCACAGCCCCAAACAAAACAAATGTATAATACAAGTATACGGGTATCATTATTGAAAATTTCTGTTCAAATTCCTACATGATAAATTAGTCTACATGTACTGGTATTACAGTAAATTTTTTAATTTACTTGTACATAAGTGATCAACACGTTTTCTTTAAAAAAAAACACCACTCTGGGGAGTGTTGGATTTCTATTTTTCTCACGATATTAACTACTCTTTTTCAGATTAGGTAATATATCTAGAGGAATTAGTCTGGTGGAAGTCAGCAGTTGAGAAAATGAAATCTGAAATAGACAGTAATGCATTGTTTTGTGAATTAATGTTTGTCAATTAATGTTAAATAATTTGAAATTTATGCAATTTTCAAGGATTCTCCTGTGGCGTCCAAAACGGTAGAACAATGAAAAACTACTCTATGTGTTTGTCTCACAATAGTTTAGCAAAGCTGTGCAAGAGTTTAAAGCTAGTAGAACATATATAGATTTTACTGTGATACAATATAATAGTCTGTGGTGGGTTGATTAATAGTCTCTTATAGTTCTTATATATGAATGGCTAAGTACAGTTCAAAAGATAAAATGTATTTAAGCATGTTTTTATATGATGAATGTTGTACATGGGAGAGGCATAAATAAATGCTTAACGGACACTGTTACAGTGATAAATAGGGCCTGCTTTCATAATGAAAATTACTGTAGTAAAGAAAGTTACGCTCCAAACATTCTTACAAGCAATTAAAGGCACCGTTATACGATGACTGCAAACTGACCGATGTCTGCCTTTCGCACAACTGGTCTCAAACTTTCATTCACTGCACTCACTGCTAAAGGTAAGATACCGTACTTACAACAACCTTCCTCAAAATAGTTATTTGATAGTAAATCCTTAAGTATTATCGACTTGCACTTCCTCAATTATTCAAATGCCGCCGTAGGATTCCCAATAAACAATGTGAGGGGTTTGAACAATGGGATCGTTTTATAGTTCTTAAACTACTGCTTTGTCTACTTGTTTTGTTTATTTCACCCTCCGGGCATAACTGTCTGCCTGGCACACAGTTTGGCAGAGGAACCGTAAAATTTCTCGGTCTGGGCATTTTAGTTCCAGCTTTAATACGATAAGCTCGGTTTTTATGTACCAGCTGAAAGAAAGATCTCCCATTTAAACACTTTAGGAAAGGTATCAAAGCTCGTTTCACCCTACACACTGACATACATTATTAACCACTCTCTGTCTACACCTACGTATCCGATCTTGTGCGTGTGAAGTCTACTATACAGCTGAACCTGTGGAAACGACCGCTTGGATTAAGCACCCACCTGTTCTAGACATCGATTCTAAATGTAACCCCAGTCAGTATTACAGTAAATACATTCGTATTAAGCAACCCTTGTGTTCACTGGTTACTTTTAATGTGTCCCTAGGTCTGTAGACTGATAAAAGTGAGAAGTTATTTTTCTTGAAATAAAAATAGATCTCTATCAAAGATTTATCTCAATCAAAGCTCATCTCAACAGTTAAAGTCAATGGAAGGAAAAATTGTCAAGATGTCGTAACATGTCCAGAAAAGACATAAGGTAATGACTCTAACGACTGATGCCAGTCTACTTGGCTTGGTGCGTATAACAAATACGGTTTAAACAGTTAGGCGTGTTATTGAAGGTCATTCAACAAGGACATTTTTTCTGAAAAATCATTCCCAATATATTTTTTAAAAACATTTTGATAAATATTCTATCACTGTTACCACCTACATTAATTCTCCTCAAATGGATTGGTATCATCATTATAGTTCTTCATTGCCTATTTTTGTTCAGCAGCTAGCAATCGTGTAACTAGGCAACCGTTGTCGCTTGAGACAGGTGAGTGCTTATTGCAGGGGTAATAATCTTAAAATTGGCGCTTTGAAATACATGTAATTAAACTTTCTGCAAGAAGTTGTGGCCGCTGATGCAGGTTTAACCGTAGTTTTAGGATGCTGAAGTTTCACACTCGAATGAACCTGTACATATTCCTTTGCACTAAATAAAACACTTATACTACATGCCAGTTAATTTCAATAAAACTTAAGTATTAGAATAACAAATATTATGAATATTTTGCTAAGGAATTAGGCTCTTGTAAATGATAACTGGCAAAGTGACGTCAATATTGCTTTGAACATCTCGGACGTCGCGAAAATCCCTCGATACATTACAAAATAGTCTGTATCGGCTTTTTATTCCATTGTCTGTGAAAGGGAAAAATGTTTAAGAATGTAATTTTACAAGGTGAAGATGTGAGAAACCTACCAAATGGGGATATATTTCTTTGTATCTTGTAACACTGGGCAGACCAGTCTTCAGTCCGCCCCTCGACGTCTGACAGGCTTGGACTCGTCGTGTAGCCGGCGCCCCCATCAACATGGCATTTGATGGTTAAGAGAGGTGGTGCAAGAGACGACGAAGAAGAGGATCCGGTCGCCTTTGAAGGTCATGCCAATGACCTACGACAAGTGCACGAGCGGGCAGACGGTGGAGATTTTTTCTTGCTGGGGTTGGTATGAAACCCAACAGTCTGACGGCTCCCGGTGATACCTTGGCGTCCTTTTTCAATGTCTGCTGGTAAAAATTTCAAGTTAGGACATTCATATTTTTTTTCATTTAAAAATAGCATATTGTATGATCCAGAGCCCCATAAGGTGACCCCACAGTCCAATTTCTTATATCCTGTTTTTGTGTTTTAAATGTTTGCTAACTGGATTGTATAACATGTAGATATAATGATATAGTACATAATGATTAGTACATATAAAGGGTCAATCATTATGCGAATTCATTCAGTTAGTTAAGTTAGGGATAGATAACTAGGTCAACCACAAATAGGATCGCATTGGTCAATGTGGTGACCTACATTATAAGAACCAATCAAAAACAAGAGCATGTAATATGACTGCAATCTGTCAGTCTTTGATAAGATCTTCTACTTTCGGCAACATATAGTTAGGTATTTCAGTTAGGGGCATGAACAGGAGAACATGCCGGGTCGTACCGATTATTCCTCTGCAGAGGATGGTCGACCCAATAAGCACAATTACAAACAAACAAACAACACTGGGCAGATTCTTAGACACACAACAAAAACGCTCCGTTACTGGACATGAAGATGTGAGAAACCTTCCAAATGAGGAAATAATTCTTTGTATCTGGTGACACTAGGCAGACCACTAGACACAACAAAAACCTTCTGATACTGGACAGAAAGATATGTGAAGCCTACCAAACGAAGACATAACTTTTTGCGTCAAGTAACATTGGTCGGATCACCTGTCACAAAACGGACAAGACGATGTGATTGGTGGGCTTCGTGTCTCTATACGGAAGTTGTAGGTTCATGCAGTACTAAACATCATTATGATTATGTCAAAATGGTGAAGCTGTTAGCGGTTATTTGGTTGCTTCCAGTTTATGGCACACATCTTAGAACATTGTGACTACCAGGTGTGGCCCCATGGTCAAGTGTAATCGTGTAATCGAGCGGAACATTAGCAGTGACGATTTTGTAAAGTCATATAGCCGAAATATTATACTGTTTCAGTTTTCTTGCCCGTCTGTCTGTCAGTCATGTGTGTGTGCCTATCTCCTATATGTCCGCGCGACACCAATCTGTCTATCTATAAATTACATTGTATATAAAGTAGGTTTTTTTTAATTACACTCCGATTAGAAAAAGAACGACATGTACTAAGTCTTGTTCTTCGCAAAGACAATAAAAGCCATTTAAAGACATACTAGTAACGCAAAATGCTAAATAATTATACAAGCTTTTAAGACACGCTAGATTTTTTGAAAACATGTAAGAAATGACGTAGTCTGGGGTATTTCTCTTATTGAAATATATCTTTATTAGTAATTAAAATACACCAAACAGAAATGGTGGATTTTCAATTTTGAATATTCAATAGGAATTAAACTGTTAAACAGAACCGAATTCTTTCTAGGCTTGTGAATAACGGTCAAAGTAGCACATTCACAAGAAAAACAAGGATTAAGTTTGTTTTCCTGATACACATGTTGCGATAGATATTGTTTGATTACTATTGGAGAGAACTTTGATAGGTGGCCAGTTAGCTCAGTCGGGAGAGCATTAGCACAATTTTGTAAGGGAAGGTACATGTGTTCGAATCCCAGTCATGGTCCTCTTTTTTCCTAACCTTGTGACATTTGGCGCCTTCCAACTGAATAAAATGATGTTTTACTATTAAAATCTAGATAACAATCGTTTTCATAAACTCAAAATTGAGCCGACTATCTTTTTAAAGGCAGTTCTTGTTTATAACAGTAACTGTTATCTAAATGTATCTAAATGGAGATCGCGCTATGCCTTTAATAACAAGAATCAGATACAAACTTCTATGAAAAGACATTCTTTATCAAACTATTTTGAAATGTTGTATTCGTGCATAATTATGAGCAAGAAAATTGTGATTTAATCAACCAAATCCCTGGACATCGTTTATTCACCGTGATACCACCGTACCCGATTGTTTCATCCCAATCCTCGACTAGGTGTTATTTATGTGATTTTTACTGGTCAATTTTGCGCTAGGATAACATTCAATGAGCACTTTTCCAGCACATCAGTCGCCGGAATAAACTTGATGGCCGTTTAATAAGTTCGTCTGTGCCAGAACTCTCCGGTGCGGAAAGATAAAATTGGTCATCGTCATCTGCGGAATGTTTTATGGCGGATTAATATGAAATGTGTCAGCTGGTTGTAAAATAGTTCCTACAACCAAAAACTAATCTTGCTCCGGATTAATATCATGCAATGATTTTTGATGTTCTCAACAGGTTTAGCTTAACAATATTTGAATCAATGGGGTTTTATTACAATGCTTCTCATAGATATTGATTACGGATTTTTATTTCTCCTTTAATGTTCGTTTGAAAGAAGATCGTCACCAGGTTTTCCGAGCAGGATCGGAAATGAATAAAATCTTGCTAAATCCGTGACAATAAAATAGGGGAATGTGTTGCATATTTATGGACACTTTTGAAACTGATGCTTTAAAGGACAGCAATTAATCATGAATGCAAACATGTCATGTGGTTTTATCGAAACATCACGCGTCAACAGTATGGAAATGAGACGCCATATTGGCGTAGAAAGTGAGTAGTCTTGACAAATATATTAACGAAAACATGTTCCATTAAAGATTTGAAAACAAAAAGGCATTGAAAATTCAAGATTACAGCGGAATTGTCTTGAAGACAGTAACATTCTGCTGTTTGATTAAAATCTATGTGTCTGGCCCAGACAGGAAATGTTACCGAGTATAGTATATAAAATGCATTAAAGTTACACGAATTGACATCTGCTTTACATCTTGTATGACGTCATTTAACGCTTTTTCAAATAATTTACAGTGGGTGAAAAGGAAAGACGTTATAAAACTATGGCAACTCTTCAGAAGTTTATACTGATGAATATGCAAAATCCTTTAACACTTCATCCGCAAGTAAATCACAACACTCCTGGGGCCCGGACAACAACATTGCGACCAGCTTTTTGCAGTAATGTTCACGGATACTAATATGGTTCGACTTCTGTTACTGCAAATGTCTACAGTTTTCTATAAAAAATTGCAGCAGATACTTTTTTATCACGATTTCCTGTTTTTAGAATCTAACCATATCTTGAAGATCTAGCCATATACAAA
>JAUMHA010390988.1:22228-34281 GCA_032359765.1 Saxidomus gigantea
ACTCCATACAGTTGGTGCATATAAGGAATGGTCGGAATTGTGGGCCGGCTACCGTTTCCCATTCACTGTATTATGGTATGGATGGTATTTTAGCACTGTGACTATATTTAGTGTATACATGTATATAGAATGATTGTTAATCTAGGACGATACTTGTTCTCTGTTTACGGTATCTATCCATGTTGGTACTATAGATCGACCATAGTTTTGGCAAAATGACACAAGTGTTAGCCTCTTTGGCATCCATAGTTTGACGTGTGAAAGAATGTGATGATATCATGTTTCCTGAAAAAAAGCGAAAAAAGAGCACACGAAAAATGTTGGTGTTGCAATCCAGTTGGCAGATGGCGGTAATCACTTCTCAGAGTGGCAAATCATTATTACTTAATAAAAGATGGTAACACCTTATCACAGTTGTATTACCCTTCCAAGTTTGAGCAAGAAACATAATGAAAACAAAGCATAGCCTTGAAAACAATTGAGAAATTAGTTCTGTTACTCTTTTTTTTTAAAGATATAAACGACAGTAAGGTTGAATTTTCAAATGTTGACTAGGACATTTTTTAATTATTTTCACAGGCTCGTCTCTATATTCAACTGGAATAAAAAATATTTCACAGTTTCATGTATTTTGGTTACAATTTGGCAGTTCTCATTTATTTAGGAGTATAAATCAAGGAAGAAATGTTCTTTCTTCAAACTGCGATGTTCACTTTAAATGATTGCATGTATACAGTAAGGACACAGTACTGTACGAATAGAGATACATGTAGCTAACTGGGATTTTGAATAACATGACTAACTCATTAACTTCTTGTCGTCGCTGCTTCGAATATAATTATTTACAACAAGTAATTGCGGTCTTGCGTTTCTCGTGGTAATTAGAAGAAGATTTTCATTCCGCATTACTGTATTCCACACAGACATTGTCATCCATCAGACTTCCTTCTGTCTCGGAAAGTTTGCAAAGTAAGTCGTGTGAAAACACAGTCTCGGTTCACATGTCCGATCGTCATGCAAGTAAATCGCATCTTTTCCAGACATTTGGAATAAAAACTATTATTCTTTATAACATCTGTAGAATCAATCTGAGACGTCAACGAATTTATATTATTCTGTCAATTAATCAAATGTTCTTTTTTTTTCTCTTTTTTTATACTCAAATTGTGCAAAACTGCACTCTACCTCTGTCTTAGCTGTCTTCTAAAGCTCCGAGGCTCACTAATTTCTGTTCCAGTGTGGGGCAGACTGGTCACACACTTTGTCTTGACTGATCATACAGGGACATATGTATATATTATCAGAAGTAAGTGCTCTGCTGTTTATTGACAACAAGAGCATTTCGGTGATGAGGACAGCTTCAACTTGTCATACATATGAACAGATGAGCATTGGGCATGTTGTGTCCTGTAAAAAGCCTAAATAGAATTACTTGTTCCCATCTATCTAGTAGATGGTAATCATCTTTCTGTGTCTTCGTTCTTGTAAGATTCTTAATTAATCGCCGTAAGCTTTTCTTCATAAGTGACTGTATCGAGTGACTAGTTGCTTCTAGCTCCTTTCATTGCCAATTGGTCTGCCATCTCAATGTCATGAACATCAGAGTGCGGGTTTCCACATATTGGACACTTTCCGCTTCACGCTGAGCCTGTTAAGTTCTTTGGCAAGGCATGGAAATTTGGCATTTGCCAAGGCTTCCCGGACTGATAGAGCAGGTATTAGAATGACCACCTGTTGACAGTCTTCTTTGACTCGTCCGTTATTTCGATGCCTGTATAATGGCTTTAACTTCGGCATTGTATTTGGCTTCGGGTCGCACCGACTATACCTCGAACGAGGTTGGTGGACCCAATAAGCACAATTACAAACATTGTATTTGGCTCACCAGTCGTGTGCATGAAGAAAACATTAGCACCACCATCTTGTATAGAAACTGAAGCAGAGCCATCTGTGTACACATGGATCCATGTCTCTGATGGATAATGTCCTTAGACCATTGCCTGTATCATGGATGTTTTTGATATTTTTATCTTCCACTACAGATTGGAAACCAGATACTGCAGTGCAGATCCTGATGTTTTACAGGTCATACCTCCATGACTAGTGTGGTCTTAGATAGGCACTGTTTACTTTTGTCAGCTTCTTGGGTTCGTGGACAAAGCTCCCTCGTTCCGGGCGACTCCTTGCTGTGACCCAAAGCTTTGTTCTTCGGTCTATCAAGCACTGATACTTGCGGGTTTGAGTGCAATCAGAAACCTTCTTTACCGAGCGCTGGAATAGCAGTGACTTCCTCCGTTACATTAATTGGAGTTGTACGCATTGCTCCAATAATGATGTATATTGTTTTCAGTATCTTGTCTGCTCTCGTCTCAACGCTTACTTATGAGCGAGCACTTTTATCATGTCTGATTCCGTCTCGATGTTAACCTGTGGGTGACGTACGGGCTTGGCAAAAGTATGGTTGAGTTGATAAAATTTAGGTCTTCAATTTATAAATGTTTAAATGTCTTTTTTGAACACGGCGTAGAGTTTGTGGTAACCCTACAGACTAAACATTTGTGTTGCATTTCTTACACTATTTTCCGATTGAAGGAACCGCGTCATAGATTTTTCATATCTGTCTTCAATTTGCATTTGCTGTGATAGAATGTTATACCCCTACCCTGTAATCGTACAAGTATGGTCATAAAGCTGTAATACATTATGTTTTCAGAAATGTGTGACACAGTACTTTGGAGAATAGCGCATAGTGCGTAAGTGCAAAAGTTAGGGACGTATCAACACAGAAAGTTCACGACGTAAATAAACATCATTTCAGACTCAGAGTCTAATTTACAAATAAAACCGTCTGCATCAATAAATGCTGATCGCAGTCACCATTTAGTGCTCTAAGCACGTGCGTTTATTTGCCCTTATTCCGGCCAGTCGCGCGTGGTCACTTTCCAAGCCCGGATATTTCTAGATTCGATCAAAACGATATTTGGTTTAATTTATTAAAAATGAAAATGAGGTACTATTGATGTTCGTTTTAATTGCCATTTTAGTGGGTAAAGTGTTTATGCGCTATGCAGATGCCAGCGTTGATTTATTCCTTCGCAAATGAAGCCATTAAGCGTGCAAAACGAGAGAGGAATTCTGGGAATTTTCCGTAGGGTCTTTGACTTTGGTCGCGCAACAGCCTTGCTTCGTAAGGTTTTACTGAAATCTGTTGATGTGTTTTGTTCAAATGACTGAAAAAAACCCAAACAAACAGGATTTTCACGAAAATAACAGCGCATGTTTTATTATTTGACCAGTAAATTAGTACGTTTTTAAAACCTGCTCATACTGACAGAACATACAAGAGAAAGTATCAAAATATGAAAAGAAGAAAACGAGATGGGTTAAGCTATACACCTCAGACCCCAATAATATGTGTATATGATACTCGTCTACATGTATATAAAATGCCGACGGGAGGGCATAATTTACTGAGCCAAAAGTCATCCCCAGTATGTGTTAGACGTGTACTTTACCTAATGCCACCTAATGCCACCTCCTGTTCGCTATAATTTAAACCTCGACGACTCTGCTAACAAAAGAGAAATATCACCATATTGTTTTGCATATTTGGGGATTTTGAAAGTAGCCTTGGCATTTTAAGAAATTAAAAGTTTGTGGTAAACTTGCAAGTCCGGTGTACACCGGGCCAACTCTTGCAACTCATACGACACTTTTTCAACCAAACTTTACAGCGACAAAAAGGACATTATTACTAATTACTGCTGTCTAAACATTTTTTAATGTGTGCATATAACGCAATCATGTGTTTTCATTTCTGTAATAGCAGCGTGTAATACTCTATATTCGACCACATCCTTGACTTGAATCAACCTTTTGACAGTCATTTATGGCGGAAATGGCTCGCACCTGTGTTCGCGTGTGTTAGTTCAACTTACTTTCATCCCTAAAATGTGGAGGCTTGTCACCAGTTTTTATCTGTCGCATTTTTAAGAGACATAATTAACAAAATCTACCGTGGATAAAAGTATGCATTTTAGGTATAACTCGACAAACGAAGTCAATAAATGACACAGACACTTTCATTACAGAAAATCATTGTGTCCCGAATCTTTTCCCTCTACATTAGGATTAAAACCACACACCAGGGATATCATTTCAATGAAATGAAAGTCAGCAACTCTTTCTGTTGCCAAGGAGGCGGGTGCCTTGTAATATATTATCAATTTCAATATGGAACTATTGATGAAAATATTTTATTTATTTTATTTACATATTGCGTCTCATTAATCTCCTTAAGTCACCGACGGTAACTTAAAGGTATAGAACATTTAAATAGTTGTAATTATTCAATTAACAACAGACTAATGTCAACATGCTCTTGATAAAAAGGGGCGTGTTTATAGTACTGTTAACACCTATCGCGATAATCAGCTAGTGTCGATTTCCTTTGATGAGCCGACAATCCATTAACTTATGCATTATTCATAAGTATATCAAATTTGCATATTACAAAATACGGACTGGGGCTTCGAGTGGCCACATTTAAAAAAGAGCAAAAAACAACAAAACACACAAATGTGCGTAAAATTCACATGACAGCAACAATAAAACAGAAGTTTATAGTAACCCATATAACAGATGGATTAGATGTATAAGAATAATTAAGTAGATAAATAATGACATGAGTCGAAGTGTAGGAATGAACAGATTCTAAAGATCAGCTCAGCATCAACGGCAATTTTATGGCTAAAATGTTTTTAAAAAGCGTATGGTTATTCGGCTTTCGGCGTATTCCTTTTGATGTACAAATAAAGTAATCTTCCACAAGTGCTTTGTATCAGAGATTAGTTTTTCCATGAAAGTGATGTTACAAGACGAAAGTAAACATTCCCTAATCTATTTAATTGAGCAAGCAATGAGCTGCAAAACTGTTTTATGTAATAATACAAAAAGAAACGTTAACATGTAACAATGCAACCAGCACGTCTGGATTGCAAGTATTATATATCATTACAAGTTTTCATTATTTGCTTACAGACAGACAGATAGATGAACGGACAATGTTTTTTTATGGCCCCGAAGGATGGCATATTAAGATCGCACCGTTAGCATGTCCGTCTGTCCGTCCGTGCGTCCGACCATACATTTTTTCGTGTCCGGGCTGTAACTTTGTCATGTATTGAAGGATTTTAAAATAACTTGGTACAAATGACTCAAATGTTCAGCACATCAAGACGACGTGTCACGTGCAAGACCCACGTCCCTACCTCAAAGGTCAAGGTCATACTTAAAACAACTTGGCACACATATTCAGCATATCAAGACGATGTATCGTATGCAAGGCCCACGTCCCTGTCTCAAAGGTCAAGGTCACACTCATTGTTTAAAGATAATGGAATACTGTTTGCATGGTACCTCTGTCATGCATGTTAGGATTTTAGAATTACATGGCACAAGTGTTGAGCACATAGAGAGGACACAGACTGTGAGACACCTCTTTCGGGGGCATTCGTCACTTATGCGGGACAGCTCTTGTTATTTTTTGCCAGGTTATATGATGTTGTATTTAATAGGACAAAGTAATGACTGTTTGCAGGTTATATTACTATATTGCTATGTCATATTAAGAGTTATGGAAATATTCGTTGGTGTATTTACAAACAATTTGACTGCAAACGAATTTGTGCGGATAGAGGAAGGAATAGTATTGTATATTCTAAGAATCACTTTAATGGAACATAGGGTAGAACATTGCTATAAAATATTGCTGCGTTAAATTTGTATTAATTAACGCTGAATGAAAAAAAAACAACGGAAAGAGCGTGAAGATTATTGAAAACTTTTACATAACTATGTTTTCGTTTCTTTTGAAGTCATAAATGATACACTGAAAACGAGAAACAGTAAATCCACATAGTCAAGTATCTGCTTCACACAAACCTAGAAATATAAATTTATTCTGTCTATGTTATAAAGTCTGTAAAGTTGATTTGCACCTCCCATTGCAAAACATTTACATGAAAGCTTTGTTTCTAGGTAGATCTAGTATCACGAATACAAAATTCTTCGATAACGAATTTAACTCCGTTCCACTCTACTCTTTATTTTATGCTACCGATATCGGACCCCTATTGCGCATGTGCGATAAACTGTCTCGTTCTCTGTCAGAATGTGAATCATGGCGGACTATACAAGATGTGTTGGAAATTTATCTGTGTTTTTAATTGGAATTTTATCTTTTACAGCTATTGGAATTGCCAAAGAAGGTATACTCAGCACCTGTATTTATGGAGCACTGTTTGTTCATTAAATAATTTCCATTTTCATTCATTTACCGACGCTTAAACCTTTGTGTTTACGTTGGTTTCTGTCCCATACATACATGTATATAATGTTTCGGTATATCTTTCATGTCGCCGCTACCGTAATTTTGCACAGGTGTAATACCAAGGTGTGCGACATTTTCGATAGCTAATTACGTAAAAATTTCAAAGAATGTTAGAAAATGGTTGTTATTTAAATAATATTTAAGCTTGTGTCTAAAAAGAGCCAACAAAAAGATTTGTTTTTAACTTATTTAAGTTGTAGGAATTGTTAATTAAATTCGGTAAATGATTTTCGTAACCAGTGAAAAAACGGCGAAAGCATCACTAACTGAACACACAAAAAAGCTGGATATTAATAGATATCCATTTTTAATGGAATTAAAGAGAATAAATTTATTTTGAGTTGAATGCCACAGAATTTCTCAATCCAAGGTTCTTGTCAAGACAACAAAACTGATTTAAATTGACAATCCTTAAATTCTAATTGCTAATTCTATTGGTAATGATATGAATAATTGATTAAAGTGCATGTTATTTTAATTAAAAACAAAGTAGAAGAATGATTATTATTATCGAAATTGAATAGTTAGTGGTTGGTATGCTTTGTAGACCGTGTTTGTTAAGACAAAAGAGTCCCTTGGTATAGAAACAAAAGACAAGTTTGACTCTGTTGATCTTATCGTGCCACAAAAGAAATTTTATCTTTCAAGTAAAAGGAGCGGAAATGTATTAAGTAACTGTTTTGTAAAAAATGAGATCATTGCATGAAAATCTTAACAAATATAGCGTTACATTGTACACAGAATAGTGGTATTTAAATTAACCTCTTTCTCTGTCTAATAAGACTGTTTAATAAAAGAGAAAATATGCATGAAATTCTGTGTTTACTTTCATTGCAAAAATGTCGGAGGAAAAACTAGCATATTTCTATTCTATATACATACTGGTAATAATACAAGGACTCTATAGTAAAATACTAAGATAGAATATTAAATTACTAGTTCACGTCTCATGTCTCTTAAATTTTTATTATTCCGAATGTTTGGGATTAAAATATCAGACTGCCTTGTAAAGCCAACTTGAACAATACCAAATCTACCAAGGCCATTTTAAAGATGAACAAAGTGTTACCACTTGCTTAAATAATACTCAATTTCTGTGTTTTATTAATATGGCTAAATGGCTAAGAAAACTGGATCATATTAAATAGAGGTACAAGAGTTTGAGATGAAATTTTTAAAAATCACAGGGGGTCTGTTGTGGGGATCTTGTATGTTATATAATTTTAATGTCTCAATGTAACCCCAATTGTTCAGAGAAAAACATGACATTTTGAAACAAATGTGTTACACTATGGGTCAGAAATGTTCCAGCACATCTGCCTGTGTTCTCACCAAATTTGTAGCACTGTGCTAATTTGATAAAAGTTTGTATTTTATGCAGATGTGAATGACAGCGCCTTGGGAATATTTGTTTAGTTTCTGTGTGATAACAGAATTGTATTGTACAGACACTGGGACACTGAAAATATCTGAAAGGACAGTATTATGTCTGAACCGTGGGCAATTTGCTCGATGTTTGCCCGCATGGCATTCAACTATTTACTTACATGATTGGACAGTCCAAGTTGATGAATAGAGTAGAATTAGTCAGTAAATATACAGTATTGAAATACATTGAGACTCATGTCAACAGAAATAATGTAGTGTTACTAAAAGCCTGTGTACTGGTCAAAGAAAGTGACTGAAAAGTCTGTTTACATTGCCAATTCTTCTATGTATTTGTACTGGTCACAAAAGAAAGAAAGAATGTACTGGTCAGAAAGAAAGAAAGAAGAATGTTGGAACGGAAAAAATATTTTACCTCGTGTATTAAAATTAAAATTTCTTGAGCAGAAAAGTTTTTTATTTTATTCAATTTTGATATGGTTCTGTTAATTCCTTGTATATATTTAAATTGCAGCTGGTCTATAGCTACTTAAATTATAAGGAAATTGATACATTTTTCTGTCCGTAAATGCAGTGAATTGGCTACTCGTCTACTGTTCCTTATTTTTATAGAAGGTTCAGAAAGTGCTAAGATTTATATGCATTCGACTTGAGCAAAATAAAGACCGTTCTGAAGATAGTGGGCAATTTCATTGCCTTGTTAGTTTCACTAGTGTCCACTGGTACCTATAATTTTCAGGTGCGATCACTCAATTAGGGGGTAGTCTAAGGGGTAAAATTAGTGATAATTAGGGGGTGAAGGGAGGGTCATAATTGTGATTACAATGTTAAGTCCATTTTAGAAATGAAACTTGAGATGTTATTACTACCATGCTGATCAATTGATAAAATTGATCCCCATGATTCAATTGAATTTTTTTTTGAGATTTTTATCAGTTTTAAAAGATAACAGAAAAAGATTGGTAATAAAGATATTTTACAATGCCAAAAAAGTGAAACATTGAAACAAAATTTCGATATACTTTAATTTCTAGACACTTTTTTTAGCTTAAAAGTAATATGAAAAAAAAATCCTCCAAAATATACATGTTGGTAGATACAGATTTTTAATTTACAAACAAAAATTGATTTTATCTTTCAAATTTTCAAATGATACTTAATTATTTACAGTGCTGATCTGGAAATTCTATTACTGATGTGAATAACAAGCAGGTTGCATGCTAGCAAGCAATTTTTTGCATGTTTTAGTTTGATTACGCATGAAAATCTGCTTAAGGCATCAATATCTCCGTCCCACTTTAAATGAAAGGAAAAGTGAATTGCTCATCAGGGAATATTTAACTTCATTTCTTAAGCTTAAAAACTTGGTCATTTGATCTTTGAAATTGAGTTTTTGTCTTTTTGAAATTTCACCAAGAAGACCAGCTGCTATGGTTCAGTGGTTAAAATCAGCGAGTCATTAACTTTTTTTAAACCTCATTGATTTAGGGGATTTGGTTTGAGCCCCATCTGCGACAATTATAACTCTTTGTGTCAAGCTTATACATGGGGTAGTTTTGAAGTTCTGACTTCACCACTTTGGCTATATATTCAGACATATAATATTATATAGTTTTATAGCAACCTTTTCAGAGTTAATTTAGGACTAATGGCTTGATATGAATAAAATTTCTGTTGCAAACTTCCAATTCTGTTCGCCAATCACCAGGATATTGCAGACATCGATGTTGCATGGGAAACTATTCAAATCAATGTAAATTCTAAAAATTGCTAGGTAAAGTTTATTGTGCTTCTGTCTTTGTAAACCGGTGTTGCCACAAAAATTCTGAAAATATGGAATGATTTTGGAATCTGAGTTTTGGTATGAATCAAATAGAAATCTATTTAATATTGATGCCTGGTAGGGAAGATCTCTGGAATTCTGCATGTAGAAATTTGTAGATCAATCAATGTGTAATTGAATGGCAGGTAAATGATTTAACAGTCTGGTAGAGTCTCCGAGGTACCAGAGGTCATCAATCATTACACTTGGGCACAGCAGTGGGGACCAGGTGACCCATGACTGAGCTGTCAGGTGTTACATATAGGTCAGCCGATTACATAACTGTATTAATTGATATGGTGGAATCCCTACTGAGTTAAGACAGAATCAATCAACACTGTCAATCGAGTGTATTGATCGCTCCCTTGGGAACTGTTCACTGCTGACAGCGAAAGATGTGCAAGTATGAAGATAATTATTTATATTAAATTTAAGTTGGAAAATATGAATGAACTAAAACGTTAACAATTTCTGAAGGTTTAAGTGATGCACTATATACCCTCATAGTGTCCACCAGTGGCTTGATGGGTATCAAAGTCTGCCTCTGTGGTTGAGTGGTTTAAGAATAACTGTATGGTCTCAAAAACTAAGGGTCATGGGTTCAAGCCCTGCTACGGACCATGTATCTTTCCGTGAGAAAGTCAGCAGTTTCTTACAGAGGATAGGGATCTAGGACTGGTTCTTCCTAGAAACAACTGCCTGACTGTTAAAAACAACTGAAATACAGATGAAACAGGTGTTCAGCTCATACAACAACAACAGCAACAACACTAAGGTGTATCCATTGGTGCAAGTTGCAGACAGCCTTTATTATGAACACTTAATCTTTAGATGGGTAAACATACACATGTGAAATGCTAGGGAATATCTGAAGTTTAACAAGCTGCATGTCTACCACATCTACATGCAATTTGTAGGAATGCGAAAATTCTTTGTTAATGATTTGAAATAAATCTCTAGCTTCCCAAAAGACGGCTGTCAGAGAATATTTTAATTATTCAATAATCTTATAATAGATCTGATGTTCACAAAGTACGAAATTCTCGAAATGTGCGGGAGTGATAATTGTTCTGCACTTGCATTGAATGGTAAAACAGCATTGATGATAAAGTGAATTGTTTTGTGCTATTAATTGTTATCTATAAAAGCTGGAGAAGTCATAATTATATATTTATATCTCAGATGTGATCAAGATCTAATATATGCCATGATTCTGTATGTTAATATGCAGGTCACTCATTGATATAGCTGTCAGTCATCTAATTAGTTATACTAATTAATCAATTATGAAGCATGTAGCATACTAATTGATTATTATATACCTTGTATTGTTCATTGATAGCAGTTGGATAGTTGTGATTTACATTGAATTATAAAAGATATACCTGTCAAAAATGATATGCCAGTACATTCTGTCAGAAAGTACATACCTGTCTTCACTTCTAACCTCTTCAGAGTCACCGTGGTGATCAGTTAACTACCATTATTTTGTTGTACAATATTGGTAAATTTCGATATATTTTTCTGTCACCCTTTGGTGCCTCTACATACATTCCTTGCCCCTAGCTTGAGACTACATGTATGTTACAACATTGTATAAATTACAAGAGTCCTGTCTTTTCTAAAATAATGTTTAAATCTCATCTTGTATGGTGCTTTTCCAGTAAGTGAGAAATGAAAAGAAAACTTATTTTATTATGTCTGTGAAATCAATTACCATTATATACATGATCAGTTTTTTTTCCAGGGTGTTGTATGATACTGTATTGTTGTTACGGTGACTATAAGCTCTATCCTTGCCTCAAAGAAGTAACGGCATTGGTCATACATGAAACGTTTCGTTTGTTCCTTCATAGCATGTGGCAGTTATACATCATGCATTCTCATTCATGCATTTTTTATTTACAAAATATCGCTGAAATTGCAATAAAAGGCTTATACAGATCAATGTATAGTTGAAAATCCACCCTATCAAATGCTTTCTATACATCTCACTATGCAGTATCCAGTATGCTGAGGATTGTGGTCAACATCTCGAGCGAAACTTAGATTTTCAATGACAGTGTAATCACTTTCAAATATTCATGTTGTGAGAAAGCCATCTTTTGTAAAATTTTGTTGGTGTGGCTTCAGTTTATAATGAATGTAACCTTTTGTCTACCCCAGTCTACCCATACCCCTATATTTTCTGTAACAAATTACATGTATATAAATAAAATCATTCACTGCATTTTTTCTTTTACTTGAAAGAAAATAGCAAATCCAGAATACATATAGATTGCAGTACAAAGAAAGATTAAAAAAAGCTTTTCAAAACAATAACAACAAAAAGCCAATGTAAAAGGACATGTTATCATATAATACCTTTTATTGTTCTGCATTTCCCAATTCCCAGGATATAAGTTATAATCTGTTTATCTATCTAGTTACAGTGTTTCAATAACTTTGGGAAAA